>JAVYIG010002787.1:0-227810 GCA_035222895.1 Strongylocentrotus droebachiensis
CTAACCCTAACCCTAACCCTACTAACCCTAACCCTAACCCTAACCCTAACCCTAACCCTAACCTAACCCTAACCCTAACCCTAACCCTAACCCTAACCCTAACCCTAACCCTAACCCTAACCCTAACCCTAACCCTAACCCTACTAACCCTAACCCTAACCCTAGACCCTAACCCTAACCCTAACCCTAACCCTAACCCTAACCCTAACCCTAACCCTAACCCTAACCCTAACCCTAACCCTAACCCTAACCCTAAACCCTAACCCTAACCTAACCTAACCCTAACCCCTAACCCTAACCCTAACCCTAACCCTAACCCTAACCCTAACCCTAACCCTAACCCTAACCCTAACCCTAACCCCTAACCCTAACCCTAACCCTAACCCTAACCCTACTAACCCTAACCCTAACCCTAACCCTAACCCTAACCCTAACCCTAACCCTAACCCTAACCCTAACCCTAACCCTAACCCTAACCCTAACCCTAACCCTAACCCTAACCCTAACCCTAACCCTAACCCTAACCCTAACCCTAACCCTAACCCTAACCCTAACCCTAACCCTAACCCTAACCCTAACCCTAACCCTAACCCTAACCCTAACCCTAACCCTAACCCTAACCCTAACCCTAACCCTAACCCTAACCCTAACCCTAACCCTAACCCTAACCCTAACCCTAACCCTAACCCTAACCCTAACCCTAACCCTAACCCTAACCCTAACCCTAACCCTAACCCTAACCCTAACCCTAACCCTAACCCTAACCCTAACCCTAACCCTAACCCTAACCCTAACCCTAACCCTAACCCTAACCCTAACCCTAACCCTAACCCTAACCCTAACCCTAACCCTAACCCTAACCCTAACCCTAACCCTAACCCTAACCCTAACCCTAACCCTAACCCTAACCCTAACCCTAACCCTAACCCTAACCCTAACCCTAACCCTAACCCTAACCCTAACCCTAACCCTAACCCTAACCCTAACCCTAACCCTAACCCTAACCCTAACCCTAACCCTAACCCTAACCCTAACCCTAACCCTAACCCTAACCCTAACCCTAACCCTAACCCTAACCCTAACCCTAACCCTAACCCTAACCCTAACCCTAACCCTAACCCTAACCCTAACCCTAACCCTAACCCTAACCCTAACCCTAACCCTAACCCTAACCCTAACCCTAACCCTAACCCTAACCCTAACCCTAACCCTAACCCTAACCCTAACCCTAACCCTAACCCTAACCCTAACCCTAACCCTAACCCTAACCCTAACCCTAACCCTAACCCTAACCCTAACCCTAACCCTAACCCTAACCCTAACCCTAACCCTAACCCTAACCCTAACCCTAACCCTAACCCTAACCCTAACCCTAACCCTAACCCTAACCCTAACCCTAACCCTAACCCTAACCCTAACCCTAACCCTAACCCTAACCCTAACCCTAACCCTAACCCTAACCCTAACCCTAACCCTAACCCTAACCCTAACCCTAACCCTAACCCTAACCCTAACCCTAACCCTAACCCTAACCCTAACCCTAACCCTAACCCTAACCCTAACCCTAACCCTAACCCTAACCCTAACCCTAACCCTAACCCTAACCCTAACCCTAACCCTAACCCTAACCCTAACCCTAACCCTAACCCTAACCCTAACCCTAACCCTAACCCTAACCCTAACCCTAACCCTAACCCTAACCCTAACCCTAACCCTAACCCTAACCCTAACCCTAACCCTAACCCTAACCCTAACCCTAACCCTAACCCTAACCCTAACCCTAACCCTAACCCTAACCCTAACCCTAACCCTAACCCTAACCCTAACCCTAACCCTAACCCTAACCCTAACCCTAACCCTAACCCTAACCCTAACCCTAACCCTAACCCTAACCCTAACCCTAACCCTAACCCTAACCCTAACCCTAACCCTAACCCTAACCCTAACCCTAACCCTAACCCTAACCCTAACCCTAACCCTAACCCTAACCCTAACCCTAACCCTAACCCTAACCCTAACCCTAACCCTAACCCTAACCCTAACCCTAACCCTAACCCTAACCCTAACCCTAACCCTAACCCTAACCCTAACCCTAACCCTAACCCTAACCCTAACCCTAACCCTAACCCTAACCCTAACCCTAACCCTAACCCTAACCCTAACCCTAACCCTAACCCTAACCCTAACCCTAACCCTAACCCTAACCCTAACCCTAACCCTAACCCTAACCCTAACCCTAACCCTAACCCTAACCCTAACCCTAACCCTAACCCTAACCCTAACCCTAACCCTAACCCTAACCCTAACCCTAACCCTAACCCTAACCCTAACCCTAACCCTAACCCTAACCCTAACCCTAACCCTAACCCTAACCCTAACCCTAACCCTAACCCTAACCCTAACCCTAACCCTAACCCTAACCCTAACCCTAACCCTAACCCTAACCCTAACCCTAACCCTAACCCTAACCCTAACCCTAACCCTAACCCTAACCCTAACCCTAACCCTAACCCTAACCCTAACCCTAACCCTAACCCTAACCCTAACCCTAACCCTAACCCTAACCCTAACCCTAACCCTAACCCTAACCCTAACCCTAACCCTAACCCTAACCCTAACCCTAACCCTAACCCTAACCCTAACCCTAACCCTAACCCTAACCCTAACCCTAACCCTAACCCTAACCCTAACCCTAACCCTAACCCTAACCCTAACCCTAACCCTAACCCTAACCCTAACCCTAACCCTAACCCTAACCCTAACCCTAACCCTAACCCTAACCCTAACCCTAACCCTAACCCTAACCCTAACCCTAACCCTAACCCTAACCCTAACCCTAACCCTAACCCTAACCCTAACCCTAACCCTAACCCTAACCCTAACCCTAACCCTAACCCTAACCCTAACCCTAACCCTAACCCTAACCCTAACCCTAACCCTAACCCTAACCCTAACCCTAACCCTAACCCTAACCCTAACCCTAACCCTAACCCTAACCCTAACCCTAACCCTAACCCTAACCCTAACCCTAACCCTAACCCTAACCCTAACCCTAACCCTAACCCTAACCCTAACCCTAACCCTAACCCTAACCCTAACCCTAACCCTAACCCTAACCCTAACCCTAACCCTAACCCTAACCCTAACCCTAACCCTAACCCTAACCCTAACCCTAACCCTAACCCTAACCCTAACCCTAACCCTAACCCTAACCCTAACCCTAACCCTAACCCTAACCCTAACCCTAACCCTAACCCTAACCCTAACCCTAACCCTAACCCTAACCCTAACCCTAACCCTAACCCTAACCCTAACCCTAACCCTAACCCTAACCCTAACCCTAACCCTAACCCTAACCCTAACCCTAACCCTAACCCTAACCCTAACCCTAACCCTAACCCTAACCCTAACCCTAACCCTAACCCTAACCCTAACCCTAACCCTAACCCTAACCCTAACCCTAACCCTAACCCTAACCCTAACCCTAACCCTAACCCTAACCCTAACCCTAACCCTAACCCTAACCCTAACCCTAACCCTAACCCTAACCCTAACCCTAACCCTAACCCTAACCCTAACCCTAACCCTAACCCTAACCCTAACCCTAACCCTAACCCTAACCCTAACCCTAACCCTAACCCTAACCCTAACCCTAACCCTAACCCTAACCCTAACCCTAACCCTAACCCTAACCCTAACCCTAACCCTAACCCTAACCCTAACCCTAACCCTAACCCTAACCCTAACCCTAACCCTAACCCTAACCCTAACCCTAACCCTAACCCTAACCCTAACCCTAACCCTAACCCTAACCCTAACCCTAACCCTAACCCTAACCCTAACCCTAACCCTAACCCTAACCCTAACCCTAACCCTAACCCTAACCCTAACCCTAACCCTAACCCTAACCCTAACCCTAACCCTAACCCTAACCCTAACCCTAACCCTAACCCTAACCCTAACCCTAACCCTAACCCTAACCCTAACCCTAACCCTAACCCTAACCCTAACCCTAACCCTAACCCTAACCCTAACCCTAACCCTAACCCTAACCCTAACCCTAACCCTAACCCTAACCCTAACCCTAACCCTAACCCTAACCCTAACCCTAACCCTAACCCTAACCCTAACCCTAACCCTAACCCTAACCCTAACCCTAACCCTAACCCTAACCCTAACCCTAACCCTAACCCTAACCCTAACCCTAACCCTAACCCTAACCCTAACCCTAACCCTAACCCTAACCCTAACCCTAACCCTAACCCTAACCCTAACCCTAACCCTAACCCTAACCCTAACCCTAACCCTAACCCTAACCCTAACCCTAACCCTAACCCTAACCCTAACCCTAACCCTAACCCTAACCCTAACCCTAACCCTAACCCTAACCCTAACCCTAACCCTAACCCTAACCCTAACCCTAACCCTAACCCTAACCCTAACCCTAACCCTAACCCTAACCCTAACCCTAACCCTAACCCTAACCCTAACCCTAACCCTAACCCTAACCCTAACCCTAACCCTAACCCTAACCCTAACCCTAACCCTAACCCTAACCCTAACCCTAACCCTAACCCTAACCCTAACCCTAACCCTAACCCTAACCCTAACCCTAACCCTAACCCTAACCCTAACCCTAACCCTAACCCTAACCCTAACCCTAACCCTAACCCTAACCCTAACCCTAACCCTAACCCTAACCCTAACCCTAACCCTAACCCTAACCCTAACCCTAACCCTAACCCTAACCCTAACCCTAACCCTAACCCTAACCCTAACCCTAACCCTAACCCTAACCCTAACCCTAACCCTAACCCTAACCCTAACCCTAACCCTAACCCTAACCCTAACCCTAACCCTAACCCTAACCCTAACCCTAACCCTAACCCTAACCCTAACCCTAACCCTAACCCTAACCCTAACCCTAACCCTAACCCTAACCCTAACCCTAACCCTAACCCTAACCCTAACCCTAACCCTAACCCTAACCCTAACCCTAACCCTAACCCTAACCCTAACCCTAACCCTAACCCTAACCCTAACCCTAACCCTAACCCTAACCCTAACCCTAACCCTAACCCTAACCCTAACCCTAACCCTAACCCTAACCCTAACCCTAACCCTAACCCTAACCCTAACCCTAACCCTAACCCTAACCCTAACCCTAACCCTAACCCTAACCCTAACCCTAACCCTAACCCTAACCCTAACCCTAACCCTAACCCTAACCCTAACCCTAACCCTAACCCTAACCCTAACCCTAACCCTAACCCTAACCCTAACCCTAACCCTAACCCTAACCCTAACCCTAACCCTAACCCTAACCCTAACCCTAACCCTAACCCTAACCCTAACCCTAACCCTAACCCTAACCCTAACCCTAACCCTAACCCTAACCCTAACCCTAACCCTAACCCTAACCCTAACCCTAACCCTAACCCTAACCCTAACCCTAACCCTAACCCTAACCCTAACCCTAACCCTAACCCTAACCCTAACCCTAACCCTAACCCTAACCCTAACCCTAACCCTAACCCTAACCCTAACCCTAACCCTAACCCTAACCCTAACCCTAACCCTAACCCTAACCCTAACCCTAACCCTAACCCTAACCCTAACCCTAACCCTAACCCTAACCCTAACCCTAACCCTAACCCTAACCCTAACCCTAACCCTAACCCTAACCCTAACCCTAACCCTAACCCTAACCCTAACCCTAACCCTAACCCTAACCCTAACCCTAACCCTAACCCTAACCCTAACCCTAACCCTAACCCTAACCCTAACCCTAACCCTAACCCTAACCCTAACCCTAACCCTAACCCTAACCCTAACCCTAACCCTAACCCTAACCCTAACCCTAACCCTAACCCTAACCCTAACCCTAACCCTAACCCTAACCCTAACCCTAACCCTAACCCTAACCCTAACCCTAACCCTAACCCTAACCCTAACCCTAACCCTAACCCTAACCCTAACCCTAACCCTAACCCTAACCCTAACCCTAACCCTAACCCTAACCCTAACCCTAACCCTAACCCTAACCCTAACCCTAACCCTAACCCTAACCCTAACCCTAACCCTAACCCTAACCCTAACCCTAACCCTAACCCTAACCCTAACCCTAACCCTAACCCTAACCCTAACCCTAACCCTAACCCTAACCCTAACCCTAACCCTAACCCTAACCCTAACCCTAACCCTAACCCTAACCCTAACCCTAACCCTAACCCTAACCCTAACCCTAACCCTAACCCTAACCCTAACCCTAACCCTAACCCTAACCCTAACCCTAACCCTAACCCTAACCCTAACCCTAACCCTAACCCTAACCCTAACCCTAACCCTAACCCTAACCCTAACCCTAACCCTAACCCTAACCCTAACCCTAACCCTAACCCTAACCCTAACCCTAACCCTAACCCTAACCCTAACCCTAACCCTAACCCTAACCCTAACCCTAACCCTAACCCTAACCCTAACCCTAACCCTAACCCTAACCCTAACCCTAACCCTAACCCTAACCCTAACCCTAACCCTAACCCTAACCCTAACCCTAACCCTAACCCTAACCCTAACCCTAACCCTAACCCTAACCCTAACCCTAACCCTAACCCTAACCCTAATTAGATTCATAGAATCAGTCTTTTTTTTAATAATTGCTTCTAATTTAGTTATCCTTGGTCGATTTCCTTCGGGTTTTTTAAGGTGGACTCTTAGATAGTTGGGCTTTCATCTAACATGAGTATTGCGGCGGAATAATGCTCGCCCGGTAATTAAATTGACCTTGAACTCTAAAGGTGCCTCGGTGTAACTTTAGTGTCGCCGGTGTATGTCCTACACACTGTTTTGGAAAATGTCATTAGTTCACTCAATTCTTCATCGATTTTGTTCATTTTTTTTTTAAATGAAAGCTATTTAGTTGCTCAATCTTCACAGATCCGCTTTTTAAATTTCAAATATGGGAAAGTGTTGAAAATGGTACTTTAGTAAAATTTACTTACCCTATGGTACCTTTGCTGGTTCATAGGGTTCAATACCCCTATTAAACTCAAGGATTTTGCTAGATAGCGGTTGGGGCCACTAACTCCGAAGCCCTGATGGTTTTTTTCTTTAAACTAGCACTTTAAAAAATGATTTATTCATTTCTCCAAAAAATGAAGTAAAACTGAGTTTAACAATTGACTAGATGAATCTTTGTTTGAGGTGATGAAAAGGTCGGACTAATCGAGGCCCTTATAAATTTAAAAAAAATATGCACTGCTTAGTGCATCTTATCATGAGCATATCCTGAAAAAATTAGCAATATTGGTTAATTATTTAATTAATTACAAGCAATTTAAAAAAAAAAGTTTAGGACGCTATTTCTCGAAATTCGCTTTTTGGCAAATTTTCAATTGGTCTTTTTGGGCTGAAATTTGAAGATATGACTTGGGGGCCGCTTTAATTTTAACATTTAAACCCTATTTAACATTAAATATTCATTCGTTTCTTTGTTTTTAATCATAAAACCAAAATATTAGCAAACAAAAATATCCCCCGAAATACGAAAAATCTGATATTCACCATAGGTTTGTACAGTGTAGGCCAAAAAATAGGTGCTCTACAAAAGTTCTTTAAAAAAACATTTTTACATTGAAGCCACAAAATATACCATACTCAAATTGATCTTTGATAATCCAGGCCTACTTTCCTGCAATTGGTTTTTTATTAATTGTTATGCTTTTTCCTTAAAAAGTGATACAAAAATTAATTTTTCCCATCAATTCCCGCCATTGGTACTTTTCTCACGTAGAGGGAGCTTCACACAATAACAAACAAATCAACGTAACAGTAGAAACTAAACAAACAAAAGTAGATTCATTCCAGCGGGCAGTCAGCTCTTATTATTCATTTAAATGGTGAGTTTTGAAATGTATTGTGCCCTATATTTATCTGACTGTCCATTTATACTAATTTAGACTTTAATCAATCCACTTTCTCTCGATAGGTCATGAAATTGTACACAACTTTGTGAGATATGCAACTTTGCGTGAACAACAAGCACTCCCCCCTAAACACAGGTAGGCTGTCCGCCGAAACTCCAGGCCTGGCATTAGGCCTCTGCCTGGTATGACTCTGACTGTGAAGCAGATAGATCTTATATCAATTAGTCTACTTGTTAGATGCCTAAAAGAATAATTGCAATAAGCCATAAGGTAAGTAGGACTACACTTTATTGTGTTATTGTGCTAATACTGAATGCCCATGATATCGCAGCTTCGGACGTCGGTACGTACAGTACGTATCGGCATGTTCAAGATTCACTCCCTTATGGCTGTTGTTCTAGGCTTATTTTTTGTATTTCTCATTTCTTGGCATTGATACTGCACATACAGAATGCAAAGACATGCACGATAATAAAGAGAGCTTTCTTGACCAAGCATGTGCAAATGAAAAGTAAAAGTAAGCCTCGTTTTGTTGCATTATTGTGCGAATACTGATTGTCAATGATTATCAAAGCATCAGTACAGCACCTGCAGGTTTAAGATTCACCCCCCTTATTTTTTGTATTTCTCATTTGTTGGCATTGACAGTTCACATATAGAATGCAAAGACATGCACGATAATAAAAAGAGCTTTCCTGACCTAGCATATGCAAGGGAAAATCAAAAATAAGCCTCGGTTTGTTGCATTATTGTGCGAATACTGATTGTCCATGATTATCGCAGCATCTGTACACCACCAGCATGCATGTTTAAGATTCACCCCCCTAATTTTTGGTATTTCTCATTTGTTGGCACTGACAATGCACATATAGAATGCAAAGACATGTACGATAATAAAGAGAGCTTTCCTGACGTGACCTACCATATGCAAGGAAAAATTCAATTTTGCCTCTTATTGTTGCGTTATTGTGCAAATACTGAATCTCCATGATATTGCAGCGTCGGTACAGCACCAGCATGTTTAAGATTCACCCCCCTTATATTTTGTATTTCTCATTTGTTGGCATTGACACTTCACATATCAAATGCAAAGACATGTACGATAATAAAGATAGCTTTCCTGACCTAGTATTTGCAAGGAAAAATTCAAAAAAGGCATATGAAGGCTACGTTAATGCGCGAATACAGAATGTTCATGTTCAGCATCCGTATAGCATCGACATGTTGAAGATCCACCCCCCCCCCCCTTATTTTTTGTATGTCGCATTTGTTGGCATTGACATTTACACATGAAATGTAAAGACATAAAACAGCCGTCCAGACCTAGCATATACAAGGAAAAATTCAAAAAAGGTCTCTGATTGCTGCATTATGGTGCATAAAAGTTGTCAGCGTCACTAAACATAGGACATTTTCTAATTCCCCCCCCCCTCCTCCCCCTTATTGTGCTTCAATTCTTTGTTCTACCCAATTTGATGTTTCTAGTGGTCAATTCATTAG
Source organism: Strongylocentrotus droebachiensis (assembly GCA_035222895.1). Taxonomy (NCBI): domain Eukaryota; kingdom Metazoa; phylum Echinodermata; class Echinoidea; order Camarodonta; family Strongylocentrotidae; genus Strongylocentrotus; species Strongylocentrotus droebachiensis. The sequence goes on from JAVYIG010002787.1 coordinate 9,429, forward strand.
AAATGAGTGGAGCCTAAGCCTACTACTTAGGCCAAAGCTAAGTAGGCCTAGCAGAAACTCACGCCGTTCCGATTGAGTACATATAACGGAGTGACACCTGAAATCAGAGTAATCACGTGATCGGAATATTTTACCTCGCCACTAAAATCCCAGGTGGACCTAGCAGTCCCACATTACTTTGCGGTGCCTTAGGCATGATCGATGCAAACTTATTCACAACCTTTTAACCCACTAAATCGGAGCAGTGTATTTATCCGGGTAATACGCGTAGATAGAAACTGCCCATTCCCTGGTACTATATGCTATTTTCCGGAAAACAAATGAACCGGATAATTTCAGTAAAACTAATAGAAACATGCTGTTTGTGTTCCTTCTTGCTATCACAATCTCCTCTTTCTTTCATCGTGTCTTCATTTCCTTCTCAATTGTCATTGTCCCTCATATTGCATTCTCTATCTCAAATGTCACTTTTCCTCATATTGTTTTCCGCAGATAATTCACGCAAAGGACCTGGAAAATCTGCAGAAATAAACCCTAGGACTACTCTGACCAACGGAGGTTGGTGGTTTGGCAGTTGAAGGCTTAAGAAACTTGCTGACCATCCTGGGTACAACCCCAACAGTCAATGCCTCTAGCTACGACAGGCACATAGCCACTTTTAAATCGATATCTCAAGAGGTTAGCCACCAGCCTGGTATTTTATTCATTACATTTTTGTTTTTTTCCCAAATTTACTCTAAAATGGTATGCTTAAGTTGTGGTCAATAGACAGTAAAGAACATGTTCATCAATTTCTCTTCTTGTCATAATGGTTGAAATGCCTGAGTGCACTTTAAATGAACTTGTATTTATTACATAATCTTGTTCTTTTGTAACTTTGCAGACCAGCGAGGAACACATGAAGAGGGCGGCGGTATGCCTACAACAAAGGGCAATGGACAAGGACCCGACCATCAGGAAAAATGACCGTGTGGACATCACCTCTACTACCAACCTATCTGTTCTTCTTTACTACTTCTACTACCTCCACTACCACCCTATCCGTTCTCCCTTGCTCCCCTCCCTCTTTCATTCTCACCAGATCTGTCAATCATTAAATATCTTAATATTTCTCACCCCTCCCTCATTTTTCTTTTTTTCTCTCTCTCCTGAATGGACAATGCTCTTCCCTACTTCTATTACTACCTCTACTACCACCCTACCTGCTCTTCCTTACTACTTCTACTACCACCCTACCCATTCTCCCTCACTCCCCTCCCTCTTTCATTCTCGCCGGATCTGGCAATCATTAAATATCTTAATATTTCTTACCCCTCCCTCATCTGTCTTTCTTTCTCTCTCCTGAATGGACAATGCTCTTCCTTACTTTTATTACTACCTCTGCTACCACCCTACCTGCTCTTCCTTACTACTTCTACTTCCACTTTCCCTCATCATGTTCCCTCTTTCTATAACCATCTCCACGTTCTCTGTCTTTATTATCACCCTCCCCCCCTTTTTATTGCATTCTCTATCTCAACTGCCACTTTCCATCATATTGGTTTCACTCACTATCTCAATTTCAACTTTCCCTGTGTTTTTGTTCTCTCTCTCTCTCTCTCTCTCTCAAGTGCATTTCATCTCATATTTCATACTACCCTACCTGCTCTTCCTTACTACTTCTACTTCCACTTTCCCTCATCATGTTCCCTCTTTCTATCTCCATCCCCACTTTCTCTGTCTTTATTATCATTTCCCCCCTTTTATTGCATTCTCTATCTCAACTGCCACTTTCCATCATATTGGTTTCACTCACTATCTCAATTTTAACTTTCCCTGTGTTTTTGTTCTCTCTCTCTCTCTCTCTCAAGTGCATTTTATCTCATATTACATACTGTGAAATTGAAATTAAGGACTGGAATTACAAGCAATGATGTGAAACGTTCGTTACGGTGTAAGAAAATACATTTAATATTTTGCATGCCTAAAGTGCAAATTCTTTTAAACATATATGACACAAACTGCTATTATTAATGAACTTTAATATATAGCTTCATGTTTGCTGTAAACTCTTTTTTATTTTACTTGGGTGGGTTCGAGTCCCGCGAAGCTGTTTATAACACGAGAGCTTTCATGGTGCCAGTACAATATAATTGGGTTATATACACATCCCCTTATACAATATACACACACACACTCGTCAGCCTCATCGGGTATAGGGCTAATACTTATGCACTGTAATTTAAAATTATACATTTTTTAAAGCTTCCAATAGAAGTACAGATTTCCTCATAGTTTCAGGTAAATCGTTCCAAAGCTTAGGACCGGTAAAACGGGTATTCTTTTGAAAAATATGTTAATAGTGTACAGGAATATATATTTAATATAATACATATAAGGAAAATCGAGCATATGACAGTGCGGCATGTCACTAATTGAAATACAGCCCATGTTATGCATATAACTGTTTCATGAAACAATACAAAAGTTCAAAAATGCCATAACTCAATCATTTTTACGTCCAATGTAGATAATTATGATTTTTTGATTTGACTCAACTCATATTTAGTTCGGACATAATACAAAACTATCTCCTATGTCCTGCTCAAAGTGTTTTATTAATGACAATTGAAGGTTTTTATTGATACAATTGTACCTTCGTATTGATAAAAAGCATATCATAATCATCATGTAAAAAGTAAAAGAACAAGAATAGAAAGAAGAATCACAAAAACTACTTTTACAAAACATTCAGACTTACTGACAAGTGTGCACTGCCATTTCTTAAACATTTCATTAGAATATCAACAGCTGGATAGAAAAGGGTGACATGCCTTGCATAGGCGTTGTGAGGGATATTACATTAAGAAAGCAACTGAGAAAAAAGAAAGATGAATGAAATAGTTGATGATCTACATAGACGTAGATTTTGTTTGAGCTTTTATAGCATTGCGGACTCTGTCCCTCACTTGGAGAAATGATCGTTTAGAGAGGCAACGTGCTACTTTTTTATTTTGTTTAATCACGTCCCTCACCACGCCTATGCGAGGCATGTCACCCCTTTCTATCCAGCTCTGGAAAAGCTTCTGGACTGCCTCCTTCTCTTCCTGGGTGAATTTTACCCTCGCCGTTTGATCGATGGTACTGGAGAACTATCATGGAGAAAGAGAGGAGAGGGGGATGAAAGACATCAAGATATGAATTGTGAAACAATTTGACCCATAATAACAGAGTTGCACATTTAAAAAATAACACCAATAAGCAAGTATTTCAGACAATTCAGCAAATTATTGTATAGATGTCTAACACTATTCCATCACAGTTTTAAAATGACATTGATGAAATTCTGAACAAGTCTAACATTACCCGTCAAAGAAAGGAGCTAAAAGGGCTGCAATTGCCATTTAAATGCGTTACATACCAGGGATGATGATCCAGCTGACACACTAACGGATGGGGTGTCTGATAGTGGGGTGACTGGGTGCTCCTTATGTTGGGGTAGTTTTTTGCACTTCACCCTCAGTTTTTTGGTGCTGGTGGTCGAGCACTATTATGGAGAAAGAGAAGGGGGGAGAAAGAGAAGGGGGAGTGAAAGAAATAAAGAAAAGAATTGTGAATTGCACATTTAAAAAAAAGCATTAATAAGCAAATATTTCAAACAATTCAGCAAATTATTGTATAGATGTCTAACCCTATTCCATCACAATTTTGAAATGTCATTGATGAATCTTTAACCAAGTCTGAAAATACCGCCAAGGAAAGCAACTAAAAGGTCTGCAATTGTCATTTAAATGTGTTTCATAGAATACAATAGAATTTATTGACTCATTCGACCCCCTTCTGGGGTATGAGAGTACAACACATGTACATGTCATGATAATGATACATAATAAAGAATACAAACATAGCTTAATAATACAAAGAATACAGAATACAACAAAACAACAATATAAATAGGAATGATCTAAACCTAGCCTATGCTAAACATAAATACAATATTATACAATATGGCAAGCATACCAGGGATGAAGATCCTGTGGACCCACAAACCGATGGTGGGCGTGGCAGTTGCGGGACTGGGTGCTCCTTATTTCTTGTAGCAGAGCGTAGTTTTCTGCCTGACTGCATCTGTAATGCGAAAATGAGGCAAAGAAACCCTGCTATTAAAAGGTATGTCATTTTGTGTTTATAATCTATTTAACCTTATTTGAATTAACATGTGGATGTTGACACGTATCAAAGATAATATCAAATGAGAGATATGGAAGCGGAAGTTTGGACAGCAAATAAATTGCAATATAGAGACATGTATCAAATGTATTCAGAGTTACTTATTTTTCATGCTGAATTAATTTTGACGGGAAACAATAACAATTGTTGGGGGAAGGAGAAAGCTAATAATTTCGACTGTCTGATTTAATTGTACGATTGCGACTCTAGTCCACTGCAGCAGGCAAAGGGTTGGCAATATAGTCAAGAAAATATGATAATTGCATAACATAGCGTTTACCATCCTAGATGGAGCAGGGAGTTCCAATGGACTGGATGGAGTAGCAGCTGGGAGATCCAATGGACTGGATGGAGGAGCAGCTGGGAGTTCTAAGGGATTGGATGGAGGAGCAGCTGGGAGTTCCAAGGGACTGGATGGAGCAGCTGAAGTAGAAGGAGACTGACAAAAAGAGACAGCTGCGTTTATTTCATTTCCCCCTCATAACCTTGAAATACAGTGTATTTATCTACAAGTAAGATAGTACATGAAAGATGTTATTAGGTATACTAGACATGAATTTTAATGATATATAAAACAAGAAGTGCTTTTCAGATTCAATGCATTGGTTCTACAGGTAGGATGATTCTATTCACAAAGGGGATTTCACCGTTATTGGAGGAAGCACATTACTGGCCAAACCTTTCTGGAGGCAGTGAACCACAGTAAAAATAAAATGCAATAAAAATATTGTTGGATACATCAACCTTACCTTATAATATAAATTTCATGTTCTACACAATATTTTAGATAAAGGATACCTTCAAAATGGCAGCCACATTGCTGGCCAGCCTTGCCTTATTGGCATCCCTCACATCCAGGTTGAAATAATTCGTTTGAGCAGTAGATAGCCGATGGTTCATAGCTTCGGCTGTCTCTGCCCTTCTCTCTGGGTGGTGCACTGCCATCTAAAAGCAAATTGGGGATAAACCAATGCAGGTTTTATGTATATCTTTTCAGAGTCAAACAATGAATATTTCAAGATTGAAAGGTTGATCAACTATTTAATAGCACATTTATTTGTTTTATCAAACTGTCTAGTTCATGCAATACAAAGTATTATTGGGTGTTAAGAGAGACATTGCAAATAAATAAATCAATGCGGTTGATAATATTTAATCATGAGTATTTACCATGCTGGACATCCACTTCCGAATCCCAGTATTTGTGACTGCCTTCTGATCCAGGTATAGACATGTCTGTTTGATGGAGTAAGTTATGGAGGATGAGGAGACTTGGGGGGATTTCGTCGTGAAAAAGACATGTTTCGTACCGTGTTCATAGCCGGGGCATCTGGGCCTGATGTGCCTAATATATATGGAAAACCTGGCATACAGCTCCTTATTGAGACACACCCTCGCTGCCCCGTACTTCATAACGGTCTTGTGGGTTAGGACCTGCAGAGTAAGAGACATGGATACGTTAACCTGAAATGACAACTGAAATATTAGATAACAAATAAATGATATATATTTCTATTCCAATTGTGCCAGGAATGACAAAGTAATGATTATTTTTAAATATACAATCTAACACAACAGTGCCCGTTTTATTCTGCCTTCTCATTTGTGATTTCTGCATTCACGAAGAGCAACTTGTTTTCAAGCTTTAATTCCCTTTTAAGGGATTAAATGTCAAATTCTACAGAAAAACAAATACCTGAATTTAATATGACATACCTTAATGACGTGCTGTTTTGTTTGCTCGTCATATTTCGCATTCAGGGCCCATTCCGTCTCCAAGTTGATAAACTCAGACGGTCTAGCGCCGTTGTCAAGCGCCATCCTAAGTAAAAAATAACCTCGGATGGCAAGGGCCAAGGACGCTGTAATGGGCTCTTGGGATAAAAATAAAGGCTGGAACTTGTTGAGGTACATCCTCTCTAAGGCAGCACTTAGAGATCGGGCTTCTTTGTTGGTGAGTTGGTCGTCTGTGAAGTGATGAGATGAAAAACAAAGGGTATGAAATTATATTTTCTTTATGCAACTTGGAAGTAAAATTTTACTAATAGTATAATCGACTATGTTCTCAAAGGGTATATATTAAACTCAATAATTGTAATTATTGCGATTTTTTTTTTCTTTGGGGGGGGGGGGATGCCTCTTCTATATTATTGGTAAATTTAAGGGTGGGGAATTTCATTTAGCCCCTGTTTACGTTCTACCATTACTGTTACAGCATATAAACTCCAAAATGGGCCAGTTCGATATATGAATTCTTACCGTATCCACGCTCTGTCAGTTCAACCTGCCTCACTTTCCCTTCCTTCGCTAGTGAGGCAGCAATCTTCCTCCAGTCTTTGGCCTTCTGCTGGAGGGTTGGGATGCCAAGGAAGTCGGAGAAGGCGTGCTTTGAATTTCCCGTGGCCAAAAAGTCAAAAAAACCAGCTACACTGTGGCAATAACTTGCCACAGTCCCCGCAGCCTTCTTCTGCATCATCTGTTCAGCCACCCACATGCTTGAGGCCTCCTCAACGTTGAGAAGGCCATCCAAGGACCCATTGCAAAGGGAAGAGGCTATTACCCTCTGCACCTGGGCCACATGCTGGCTTGCATTTGCCTCAGACTTGTGCTTTCCCAGCCTCGACATGAGGTGGACTTTGTAATGGTGAAGCATTGTTCCTGTGATTTGGGAATGAATAATAGAAATATGTATTATCTTCATAACAACATCAGGCAAATTCTACTCCAAGTATTCATGACTTCTAACGATGTTGCAGTCCATAGCATAGCAAATATAATAAAAGGAATGCTCATACTTACGAGCCTTTTCATTTGCCCTATAGGTATCTGGCGTGTAGTCTCTATCGCTCTCTTCTTCCTCCTCGATCTCCTCGTCTTCCTCCTCCTCCATCTCCCCGTCTTCCTCCTCCTCCATATCATCGTCTTCCTCCTCCTCCATATCATCTTCTTCCTCCTCCTCCTCCATATCATCTTCTTCCTCGCCCACCCTTGGTTGTTTCGAAACCTCTACAGAACTCTCCATCTCGTCCTCTTGTTCTTTAGCCTTCTCTTCTCCCCTCTCCATCTCCACCACGACCTCCACATCCTGGTCTTTGACCTCATCTTCCAATGATACAACAAGGTCCAAACGAGCATGGTTTATGTTATGTTATTAATACATACAATATGGCTAACAAAGCATTAGCTGAACCTTCTATTTTTGGTCAATTGCTCTAAAGAGAGATCATCGCCAAAACAATCCTCCCCCAAAACCTGCAATTTGAAATATCATGATGTTAGTTTGTGTATTATAAGTCACAACCCACAACCCCACTTTTCCATGGGAAGGAGAGGTGAGGTTCATTACAAAAAATAATCTTAAATCACATATAATTCTGGGATTATTTTTCATTGAATTTTCTAGCAAAGGTACTGACTGGATGTATGGATGTAAGACAACATTGAATTTGGAAATTGCACAAAGAGAATTTTTGAGAGAAGATATGCAATGACATTTTCTTTTACAAGAAATGCCCGACTCACATAGTCCTCTAAAGATAATGCTATTGATTTGGTTTAAATTGTCACGACTGCCCACAATTGATTTGACCAACATCAGGTATAAATGTAAAGTTTAGATTGTTACTCACCAAACATTCCATTTGGAATTTCAATTCCATACTTTTTATCTCGGATCATTCTGGATGTTACTATAGATAGGAACAAAAAAGAAAACTTGAATTTAGGATCACACCCTTACCACTCAGTATCAATAACTCTTTGAACTGCAGTATCAGTCAAAACCATTAAATAACAGTGTCTTGAACATTGATTTCAGAAGAACAGATCTAGGAGGTTAGAGTTAGATATATTCATCAAGACTGTTCTAGAATTTCAAAATAAAAATTGCTGATTCGGGCTTCATCTGTTGAACATACATGTTTAATTAAAGTTAATGTCCTAAAGAAAATGTTTAACTTACTCTTCTTGCTTTTGCCATGAACTCCAACAATGTGCCTGTGCAGGTTAACAACCTTGGCATTGCAATGGGGGAAAAAACACCTAACCTTGTCTACATCATCACCATCGTTTCTGCCTCTACCCTGACCGTCTTGATGAAATAATGCAGTGGAAAGTGCGTTAGCCTTTTCATTGTCCATGCGATGGATATTCATCAGATGCCTCGGCAACTGCTGGGTCCTTATCCCACAACCTTCTTCGGGACAAACTCTTACACGTCTTGGGCCTCTAACTTTCTTTGGTGCCATCTTGACTGTATCAGCTTTATGAATGAACAAGACAGTATAAACTTTGAAAAGCAGTGTAATTCAAGATATTCTTTTTTCTAATCCTTGAGGTACATTTGAAAATATTTCATTGATAGGTGTTTCTGGTAATAAATCTCAACTGAACTTGTGGAGAGCTACAAAATATGTCAATGTCGGGGACAAAAATCACTTCTGATATATCTAAGTTGCTACTTATAGCATTTGTTTCAATAAAGATTCTTATAGGCATGCCGAGTAAATATACAAATTCGTTTTTTGGGAGTCCAGATAAAATGTGGGCTGTTGGTGAAAGATTATAAAGAGGGAGGTCTATTAGGCAAGCTTAAAAACTTAAATGGCAGACACACACACATCCACATGTATCCACATGTTATATGCCACCAAACACGCATAAAATACATAATTATAATTCGAGAAAATGAATAAAAGTAAAGTACTTACTTTAAGAATCAGCAATTCCTTGTAAAATTTGTCTAAAGCAGCTTTCTATCTTTACTATAACAGGGACAGCCTTCTGAGTTGAAATGAGTTTTTTACAGCACAGATTTTGGTATTTAACCTTTTTTTCTGAATGGGAAAAACCACTAGAACAAGGGCTAACCCTAAGGTACATAAAATGAAGAGATGCTGAGACTTTCTTTGAAGTGTAATATCCAAGAGTATAATTTATTATAACTCTAAAACGATGAGTCGCATAGTCCAGATTCACAAGTATATTTACAAGATATAGAGCAGACAAAGTATAGGTACTAGCTTGGTGATGGTCTGAACTCTTCTTTTTCTCAGAAAGCCAGAACATGTCATAATTATACAGGAGGACACAAGGAATATCAGGGTAGGTTACATTGTGTCAAAGGGACAAAGACAAGTTCATTCTCATGGTCATTTAGCTAACACATGTAATCTGTTCTGGGAAAGGGTCTTATCAAACAAAGGGGGCTTTGGTTATTGGGAGAAAGACAGGAAGTCTTTTGTTTTGGAGGTTTGGGGGCTCTTATCGAGTGTATACAATTTGGGGTTTATTTGGCTGGAATAAGTTATAAAACAAATGTCTTGGAAGGAGGTCTGGTATATCGCAGGGTGGGTGTTATCTGTATTGGGGCTTACTGAGTTTATATTACATATTATTACTGAGGGGAGAGTAGACTTGTACTACCTTTACACAACATCCCCTTTCTTTGGAAAATAAGGCTCCTCTCCCTCTTTTCAAAAACAGTAGCTGCCATCATAAAAAATAAATATTTAAAATATCTCAAATTGCACTAGGATGACATAGGGCATATAAATAGCTGACCAGGGCAAAAATCAAGGCAAAAAATGAAACAGATAAAGTAATGTTACATACCGTGTGAGTCAAAAAAAAGTTTACACCTAGAAAATTGATAATTATTTTAAAAATCATCAACAGTAAATTATCATACATCTTATCAAAGAGTGTTTTATCCCAAATCATTTGGTATCATTTTTGTGTGGTATGTATAATGATTTACTGTTCATAGATGATTTTTAATATAATTATCAATTTTGTAGGTTTAAACTTTTTTTGGACTCACACTCTATATAAAAAGAAAGAATAAACATGAAGTACATACCATAAAATATACAAATCAAAACACAAATATCAGTGTTATCCACGCAAACATTTGTGTACAGAGTTAAGATATAGAGATGGGGGGACGGACGTCACAAAGTAATGTAGTTCATTAATAACAACTTAATGGAATAACTCATTACTAGGTGTCCGAGAAAGCAATATCCATCAATTTGGATCACTTGACAAACAGGTCTTTACCGTGGTCACTTAGGTTATTGTTACAAAGAAATTAAAAGCCTTGTTCTAAACTGGATCCAGAACAACAATTCTAAATTGTCCTCTTATGTCTGTAAACAAGTGCCTTTTACTCAATTAGTTTATCTTTGAGTTCTCTGCCAATTCTGAGGAGATATCCTCTTTACTTTCAACATTTGTATCTGTATCAGAAACGTGCACGTTGAATGCTATAGAACCAAATGATATTGTACTGGCACCATGAAAGCTCTTGTGCTAAAAACAGCTTCGCGGGAATTGAACCCACCCAAGTACAAAACAAAAAGATTTTACAGCATACATGTAGCTATTCAAGTTCAGTAATCATATCACTTTGTGTCATATGTATGAAACATAAGAGGAGATGATAGAAGGACAATAAAGAATAATGAGAGGAAAGAGAGAAGAAAAACAATGAATAACATAAGAGAAGATGATCAATAGAAGGAAAATATAGAATAATAAGAGGAAAGAGAGAAGAAAAACAATGAATTACATGAGAGAAGATGATCAATAGAAGGAAAATATAGAATAATAAGAGGAAAGAGAGAAGAAAAACAATGAATAACATAAGAGAAGATGATCAATAGAAGGAAAATATAGAATAATAAGAGGAAAGAGAGAAGAAAAACAATGAATAACATAAGAGAAAATGATCGAAAGTATTATAGTTTAAGATGGCCTCAGAAAGATTGTACAATAGAATAGTAGTGTACAAAACCAGTTTCTATGAGAGTATGTACATATGGTATATTGCATACAGCTTATCGTAAGTATAGTGGCCTTGGAGGCCTGTTGCCATGACCACCTTTAATGGAATGTGGGGTTAATTGAATGGGTCAAATAGCTCACTGTGAGAATTGGCACTAACAGTATATTAGCATGTGTGGCTACAAAACCCCAGAATTCGCAAATGAAGACCCGTTTTGAAATGCTCGTAGCTCCGTTATAAAATGAGATTTTCAAATGATTGTTTTTGTTTTGAAGAGTTAAAAGTTAAAATCACGGAAATATCATCTTTATTTTTTCAAAAAAGTGGGAAAAAATTATAAAAATCAGTAGTTAGAACGATGACTTTTTTTTGGAAATTTGAAGTTTTGATTTTCGTCTTAAATTCCACAATTTTTTCCGAAGGCCCCAAAAGTAGCTAAAAATTATGAAAGGAAATTTATTAAGCTTTAAAAATATGGTAAAATAGTAACTTGAGGACTTTTAGATGGGTCAGCAGCCAGCTAAATACATACCGATGTTGATTAATTTTTGGAGTGGAAGTTGCTCGCATCGTTCGTAAGCTCGGACCCTCTGTCCGTACAAAATGGCGACATTTTACATTTTGAAATCTTCGTATTTGCCCACAAAACGTCCTCTTATCCTTACAATAAGGGTAGATTCCCCTTAAATTAGTATGGATACGATCACTTCTTAATACTCTTTAATTATATTTACACATGTGCGATAATAAGTCGTCATTCCTTGTTCCTAAATATACATCGGTCCCATGTGTCCAGTTTCGTGTATGTATTACCTCTGCCCATTGTTCGACGTCAACCTACACGTCGCTCATATTTGTCTCGCACTCTAGCTCTCTTCCCTCTCTTTCCCTTTTTATCTCCCACTCTCTCAAGGCCGTACGCAGCATAGGGATAGGGTGCAGTTGCCCAAAGAAATTTTCAAACCCTTTTCTATTTTGTTTTCATTCAAAAATTCAAAAATCAGTTCCTCCCAGAAATGTTCGAACCCTTTTCTTTTTTCTTCAAAAATTTAAAAATCGTTCAATTTCAATTATACAAATGCATTTTTGTCCCCCTTCCCCCAGGAATTACCCCCCCCCCCCCCCCCCCCTCCCAGGAAAAAATTAATGCGCGCGGCCTTGCTCTCTCTCTCTCTACTTCTCTCTGTCTGGCTTTCTTTTTTAAAAAATGTCTCACTCTCTCAATCTCTCTCTACCGACTTCACTCTCTTTCAATCTCTCTCTGTATGGCTCTCTTTAAAAACAAAAAACTTGTCTCTCTATCTCTCTTTCTAAATATCTCCTTTCCTCCAAATTACTTGCTTTGAATTTTCTCCTTCAGTCAGATGCATGAATGTTCATAAACTTAAATTAGCTCATACCTACGTACATCTCATATTTCCATCTTTCCACACTTTCAGAAACTGATACTACAGCAAAACAACTAAAGTTTGTTTTTGAATATACATTTACATCCATGTATATAACATACTTGCTAGCACAAGTTGGACGTAGCACATGTATACATTTAAATATTGTAGCGTTGACATTCTCTGAAAATATCTTCTTTGCGAAGAAATTGAGATGTGGTCCATCACGCAAAAACAGGTAACTGTATGTACAATAGCTTAAAGGCATCGTTTAAGAATGTTAAATCGGAGATGCATGGCCGTACGCGTTATCAGTGTCTGTTAAATGGTGTAATATTGAAGCGCAATTTTTAAGGGCATATCACAGACACTGATAACACGTAAGGCCATGCATCTTAGATTTAACATTGTTAGACGATGCCCTTAAGATTATAGAAAACACTTGCTTCGTACAAAAGCTTACAATCCCAGGGAGATAATTGGTATCAATTCTGGCAATTGTGTATGATCTGTATTCAACAATTTGATTTGCAAGCAAATGATAATTTTTTGTAATGACTCGATTAAAACTTACTTGAAATGTTGGGGCATAGTTCCGCTCTCTCCTTGGTTGTGGACCATTTCCTTGATGGCGCATGACTGGATTGAGTTGTAAGTGGCACATGATGAATGAATCTTGCCACGGTTGTTCGAGTCTCTGTAGCAGTCCTGGAAAGTATCTGTGATGTCTCCTTCTGTCAGCAAAGACGCCTTACAAAAGCTGTGAGGCATGTGCTGGCATCCAATGGCTGGTCGCTTCCCTATTGATAAAACGAAAGTCATCATGGTAAACATCAGGTATTCCACACAAACAAATTCCTCAAATTTAACAAAACACCGATTATGACTGCACTCAAATACAAAATGTTTGTTACAGACTTACAGCAGATATTTTCTTAATAGATGGCAAATTATCATTACACTTATGCTAAGGCATGATGTAACAAAGGCTTGTGAAATATCCATAAACTACTGCACCAGCTCCAGGGCAGATAGTGACCAAAGCCAGTGACCAGTGACCGAAGCCCGCGAAGGCGAAGCCGTGGCGCGGCAGTGAACACGTAATTTACCCTCACGGCCTCAGTTTAATTACAAAATTGTATCTAGTAATTTGTTTTGGTTAAGCCTTGAGCTCATACTACATGCAAACAGAATTGCAATAGTTTGAGTTAGACTATTACCTATTGGTATTACAATTCATTCAATGCAATATAATGCCAATGCATCAGCACTTAATTACACACTGACACAAAAATGAGTAAGCGGGACTAAACTTACCAAGAGCGGTGTTATGATCTTCCTTGTTCTGGTTTTTGGCCCATTATTTTTCATTTCGCTTCCTTTTTCTTGGGTTGTTGGTTCTCTCAACTAGAACCCCTCCCTCATCCATGCTGCTAAGTGAGCTAAAGACTGTCAAAACACTGTAAATACTGCAGAAATAGGATCGATCTCGATGCAAGCAGCAAGCTAAAAGCTGTCGTCAATCCGGGTCACTAGAACACTCTGTTTAGAATTGTATGAAGGGAGAATACAATAAAAGAAAATGGTAGAAGTAAAATCAAAGAATAACATAAGGAAAGAGAAGGAAAACAAAGAACAGCATCAGGAAAGATAAAAGGGAAACTAAGAGGGACCTAGTAATGATGATTGATGCATTACCAAGGGACACTAGTGCATCCACTTGATCATTTGAACCCTGGGTCGCCTGATTACGAGACCACTAAGCTAAAGCGCATCCTCATTCATCTCATTTCATATACCTGGAGGTTTGTTCACCTATACAGGAAACATCAATGCTTTATCTGATTCTGAGGAGTCATTTTGGTGCAATTACAGCTATAAGAAATGTATAAACAAATGAAGTAATTATAATTGAAATATTAGCAAGTGTAATTGATGGAGCACATGTTGAGGTCGATGAAGTTGATGGACACCTTATACTAAGATTTTCTATAGAATTAACATATCGCAGTGGCTAGTATATTAAAGTCGTTAAAAAAACCCATAAAATTAGAACAAAAAATGGTGTCAAACTAAATTGTGTATCTTATCAAGTGCACCAGAAGGCAGAACTTTAACAACGAGGGGCCGTTACTCAAAACCATCACTAAGTTTAGTTTGTAGACATCCCTGAGAAACGAATGTTAATTCTATAACATACATTTTAATAGGACGTCCACGAAGTTGGAGTTAATGACGGTTTTGAGTAATCATCCAATTGAAACGGCTAAATACTTGGCAAGGGAGATCGCCCTTTCAAGTTTTTCTGCTGGAAACAAAACATATCGCAGGGGCCTTTTTGTCGAAAAAACATAACTGTCAAAAATAAATGGGTCAATCTAAATTTTGTAGCATACCAAATGCACCACACATTGAAAAGTATCATTTGTTTCAAGTTGAACACCTAATGAAGGGTGTTCAGCTTGAAACAAATGAGATTTGTCAAGCAATTTAATGTTTGCTACGTGGATGGACACCGTAAACAATGATATTCAAGTGTACTTAACATATCGCAGGGGCTTTTTGTCGATAAAAAACAAAACGTAAGAAAATAAATGGGGTCAATCTAAATTTTGTATCATACCAAATGCATCACTTTTCTTCACCAGATAACAGCCGAATGCTAGGCCAGGAGTTGTGGAGCAAATTGCCATAGGTTTTCCACTCAAAACAAATGAGATTTTTCAATCAATTTCATCTTTGCCAAGTGGATGGATACCGTAAACAAAAACTTTCATTTGTACTCAACATATTGAAGTGGCTCTTTTTGGATAAAAAGTATGAAATAAGAAAATAAGTGGGGTCAATCTAAATTGCTTACCATGTCATTGCACGTCATTGTATACCAGAAAACAGCCGAATACCAGGCCAGTACTTCAGGCGGAAAAGTGCCTCGGTCAAATGAGATTTGTCAAGCAATTTAATGTTTGCTACGTGGATGGACACCGTAAACAATGATATTCAAGTGTACTTAACATATCGCAGGGGCTTTTTGTCGATAAAAAACAAAACGTAAGAAAATAAATGGGGTCAATCTAAATTTTGTATCATACCAAATGCATCACTTTTCTTCACCAGAAAACAGCCGAATGCTAGGCCAGGAGTTGTGGAGCAAATTGCCATAGGTTTTCCACTCAAAACAAATGAGCTTTTTCAATCAATTTCATCTTTGCCAAGTGGATGGATACCGTAAACAAAAACTTTCATTTGTACTCAACATATTGAAGTGGCTCTTTTTGGATAAAAAGTATGAAATAAGAAAATAAGTGGGGTCAATCTAAATTGCTTACCATGTCATTGCACGTCATTGTATACCAGAAAACAGCCGAATACCAGGCCAGTACTTCAGGCGGAAAAGTGCCTCGGTCAAATGAGATTTGTCAAGCAATTTAATGTTTGCTACGTGGATGGACACCGTAAACAATGATATTCAAGTGTACTTAACATATCGCAGGGGCTTTTTGTCGATAAAAAACAAAACGTAAGAAAATAAATGGGGTCAATCTAAATTTTGTATCATACCAAATGCATCACTTTTCTTCACCAGATAACAGCCGAATGCTAGGCCAGGAGTTGTGGAGCAAATTGCCATAGGTTTTCCACTCAAAACAAATGAGATTTTTCAATCAATTTCATCTTTGCCAAGTGGATGGATACCGTAAACAAAAACTTTCATTTGTACTCAACATATTGAAGTGGCTCTTTTTGGATAAAAAGTATGAAATAAGAAAATAAGTGGGGTCAATCTAAATTGCTTACCATGTCATTGCACGTCATTGTATACCAGAAAACAGCCGAATACCAGGCCAGTACTTCAGGCGGAAAAGTGCCTCGGTCAAATGAGATTTGTCAAGCAATTTAATGTTTGCTACGTGGATGGACACCGTAAACAATGATATTCAAGTGTACTTAACATATCGCAGGGGCTTTTTGTCGATAAAAAACAAAACGTAAGAAAATAAATGGGGTCAATCTAAATTTTGTATCATACCAAATGCATCACTTTTCTTCACCAGAAAACAGCCGAATGCTAGGCCAGGAGTTGTGGAGCAAATTGCCATAGGTTTTCCACTCAAAACAAATGAGCTTTTTCAATCAATTTCATCTTTGCCAAGTGGATGGATACCGTAAACAAAAACTTTCATTTGTACTCAACATATTGAAGTGGCTCTTTTTGGATAAAAAGTATGAAATAAGAAAATAAGTGGGGTCAATCTAAATTGCTTACCATGTCATTGCACGTCATTGTATACCAGAAAACAGCCGAATACCAGGCCAGTACTTCAGGCGGAAAAGTGCCTCGGTCAAATGCCCTGTCAGTGGTGGTCAGGAACAAAGCTATTTAACGGTGATGGCACAGATCGGCAACAGCACCCTGAATTTTTTTGAATCGGTTTTCGTAGTAAATCGACAAAAATGCTGATATTTTGTTATTCAAAATACAAAATCGAATATGCAAACACTTATAGATTGATGAATCTATAAGGAATTGATATCTTTCATTCATGAAGAACAAAACGATTGCAATTCTAAGATAAAAGGGATTAAAGTGAAAGTAAAAGGTCCTAAATCAGACAAGTTTCGGTAAATTTTACAAAAAATAAACATTGGAGACTAAAAACCGTCAAATTTCACTAAAAACTAATTATTTTCAAACAAAACGTAAGTAAATGGTAAAATAGAAGTTAAATATCGTATCTTACCTGTAAAAACCAATGGGCAGGCCATAACTTTGAAGGAAATCTACTTTTAAGAGGAGTAAAATGAAAAGAAGCCAACATGTCCGTTTAAGGGTAGCATGTGGCTTTACGGGCTCCGAGCTGTAGATAATAGGACGCCATCTGTGGCTTTTCAGACGCCATTGTAAAAACTCAGCCGCCAATTGTAGGTTGTCAGATGCCACTGTAGATACCCAGAAGCCAATTGTATATTTTTAGAAGCCATGTATTTTCACGGGCGCCAAGAGGTAGTACAAAAATAACCCTAACCCTAACCCTAACCCTAACCCTAACCCTAACCCTAACCCTAACCCTAACCCTAACCCTAACCCTAACCCTAACCCTAACCCTAACCCTAACCCTAACCCTAACCCTAACCCTAACCCTAACCCTAACCCTAACCCTAACCCTAACCCTAACCCTAACCCTAACCCTAACCCTAACCCTAACCCTAACCCTAACCCTAACCCTAACCCTAACCCTAACCCTAACCCTAACCCTAACCCTAACCCTAACCCTAACCCTAACCCTAACCCTAACCCTAACCCTAACCCTAACCCTAACCCTAACCCTAACCCTAACCCTAACCCTAACCCTAACCCTAACCCTAACCCTAACCCTAACCCTAACCCTAACCCTAACCCTAACCCTAACCCTAACCCTAACCCTAACCCTAACCCTAACCCTAACCCTAACCCTAACCCTAACCCTAACCCTAACCCTAAACCCTAACCCTAACCCTAACCCTAACCCTAACCCTAACCCTAACCCTCCGAATGCAAGGCTCCCCCCCTCCTTGCAATTTGTCCCGCCCTTAACATCTCATGGAATGATCTGCTATTACATTGTTTGGATAGACAGAGATCTACACTCCTATATAAAGATGAAAAGAGATCATTTCATGACATGTTAAAGGCGACACAGAATGCAAGGGTCCCCCCTTGCCATTTGGGCGACTCCGAATGCAACGCTCCCCTTTTGCAATTTGTCCCGCCCTTAACATCTCATTGAATGATCTGCTATTACATTGTTTGGATAGACAGAGATCTACACTCCTATTGGGCCTCTTACATTTGAAAGCATTCACCCCACCTCGCCTGTACCCGAGCTAAATCAAATAGTGCTCAACAATAAAGACCCACAGTCTTGGGTAAAGAGGTCCATTATTTGTTTGTTTATTTAGTTATTTGTTATAATTGACAGTGTACTGTTAGATATCAGGTATATTAGATACTCTGTTTTAAATACAATCAATTAGACTGCCGTGCAATGAATCATCTTCTGCTTCTTGTCCTAAAACCATATCTAATTACTGGTTTTTAAAAGGGTATCCTTTGAATTTCCATTTCCCAGCATTTTTTTGAACTGTCCGGAAATTGTTTTCCTTTCTTGTAATCGGACTACAGCCCCAGTCCCAGACAAGAGCCTCTACATAATAGACTTCGTACGGACGCAATTTGATATGAATATTCATTTGTTGTATTTCGATAGCATTACGTCATCTTTCTTACGCCTGTCCGGCATGCATTGCGAGCAAGTTGTACGTTTATATCGGTAGCGTATGGACATGAATAAACATGAATATATGACGTCATGCTACGTCAACTGCATTGCTCAACTTGCGCTGTGTAATTGTACTGCACTGCGGTACAGTAGTTTTGTAGCAGCCCTATGTATTTACTGAAATATGTTTCATTGTCTAGAAGTTTAGTCAGTGTTCTCGCTCCAGCATAGCACAAGCCTATATAACCAAAAAATAATATGGAACTGTCAATTACTTCATAATATGAATTTATAGAATCAATGATAGATATGATTCTATTGATAAAGTATAGAGGTAGAAAATCTAATGACAACCTTGCTCTAAATAATAAACTAGATGATATTTCTATAGAGAGAAATACATGTACAAAGTTCCTTGGTGTCTATATCAATGAAAAACTTGACTAGAGCGACCACCGCCCCCCCCCCCCCCTACTCATGTTCCCTCCTTTTGAAAACACCCCCTAAGTCCGGTGTGTAAAGTCAATACGGGCCGGATACGAGCCGGACTTTGGTGCGTGAAAAGTACCCCTTTACCGGACATTTTTGGAACACGCATGGTATCCCTCCGTTCACGGAGTGGGGGGGGGGGGCGATCACGTAAAAAACATTGTTACATCAATCTCCAGAAATATTGGCATACTGTATAGAATAATTTTTTTTTTTCTGATAGAATATTACTTATACTATATAATATAGGTTTTCCCGCCCAATTTCGTAAACTTAGCATCCGAATTAACGTTACGTGCATTCAAGTTCGTGCGAAATCGAATGATTATGTAGATCAACATTCAAAAAGCTAATTGCGTCATTCAATTTGATTTAGTAGCATGCGATTTCATACTCTTGCCACGGAGACGTGCAAAACGAGCATTCAATTTAGAAAAGCGTGCAAAGAGCATTCAAATTCGCGCCGGACAGACGGTGGTATGTCTTCATGCATTCAATTTCGTGATTAGGCATACATATGTGACATTTGTGCATTGCTTTTCATTGGATGTTAATTTGTCACTTAATATAGTTCTGTTTGAATAATTTTATGCAAAGTTTACTTGGAGGAATGGCATGCGTATTCGTTCTGTCATTGCACAGGTAACTGTCCCCAGAGAAGGTGCACAATCTGTGACTTCTCTTCTAAGCACAAGCTATATATAAACAGATCTTGTAGGTAGAGTTCGGGTTTAATAGACATGGACATGATGGAAACGAAATACAATGATGAATAAAGAAAAAGATGTTAAATGAAAAGAAAGAAAGATCACCTACTCAATCAGGATTGTTCAAAACAAACCATTTAAAAAATAACCCCTAAGGCAGTTAGAACGAAAAATATGAAGATATGAATAAAGAGATGTTTCAAAAAAAATAAAGAATGTCCAAAGAAAGAGAAAACATAAAATGCAATATAAATATATCAGATAAATATAAGGAAGATTGTATAATGTGAAATCATGTCACAAAAGATCATAGAGCAAAAGAATAAACAAATGAACATGAAATACTGAATATCCGAATGAACATCCAGCCTCATACTTTGATTATGAGGTCTAGTTTTAATTTGAATGACCCGATTGCGAAAGAGGTTGCCCATAGACGAATATGAAACCGCAATTCGCCAAAGAATTCACCTCCCACTCAACATTGGCGAAATTGAATGACCCTTACGCATTTCCAAATTGACTGAACCAAGCTTTAATTTGAATGTGCATGTTTAGAAAATTCGGTGACTCGAAACGAGATTGAATGCAACAAGTTTAAAAATGAAACAGGGGAGCAACGAGTGGAGAAAATTTGCTCGAACACGAATGCACGTTAATGAAATTGACTGCTGCTCTTATGAAATTGGCCGGGAAAACCTATAGTATAATTTTACCACATATATCCTATTGTAATATTTTGTGGGCAACATCCAAGTGTGTGACTAATAATATTCTTCTGCTGCAAAAGAAAGCTGTACGCTATTTTGTGGCCGAGCTGGTTATCGAGACCCGGGGAGGGGTGGGGGCGTTTCACAAAGCCTTTTTTCAATGACAAAAATCAGTGACAAATCTGATGATAACCAATCAGAAGCAAGGATTTCAGTAGCTTTTAACGAAAACTGTCATTTTCACTAATGACAACTGTTGTAAAACGAGTCCCCGGTCGTGACTATGCTACCCTACTCTTTGTTACACTGAAATGCTTAAACGTTTATTACAAAATGTGAAATAAGTCAAAATGCGCTTCTGATGTAAAGTTCACGATGTAAAAATGTATTTTAAAAGAGAAGCAATAACATCAACCTGTAGGCCTACACTTTTAAACGGGTTTAATACACAGCCATCACAACTCCTTTCTTTGAACAAAAAAGAAATAAGTTTCAAATTCGATCCATTTCATATATTACATATTACAGCCGGTATATATAGTCTTGCCAAGGGGCTATTATTACCCCGCCCCCCCCCCCCCCACCCTCAACTCATTGTTATTTAGGGTACGCATATGCTTGTTCCCTCTTTTTAAAAGCACCCCCTATCTGAGGACTGCCAACATTTCTGGACCCCCCTTTCGCGGGCTTTTCGCGGGCTTTTCCTGCCTTGGAGGCCCCCTAAATCCGGAACACTGCTCAATGAACCCCCTTATCTCAGGACATGCAGACCACCCCCCCCCCCCCCCCCTTATCTCATCTAGCTGTCATTACTGGTTGGCTCACACACCCAGGAAATACCCCAAAGAACTCAGCCTGCATTACGTACAGATATTTAGCACATGAAATAAATACAACATTTCTGTGCTCGTGTTGTCATTCATACCTTGTAAGAATAAACAAAGTCTGCAAATTAGTTCTATGCTCACTTATATGCATAATATATCACCATCGAATAAATTAGTGCCTGATATTGAGACTTAGTTAGTAATAAAACTTCCATTAATCTTAACTGACATCACCTGTGCCTGCATGATGTGTCCTTCCATATATACTAATATACCTGTCATTATAATTAAATGACTTATGTTATCAAACTCTGTAACTAAGTACTTTATTCTCGTAAAGATACTCTTTAGAATTAATGAATCAATTATTACTGCTATTTAATTTTAGGTGTCATCGATTATTGTCACTAAACTAAAGTACCGATTTTTAGTGAAATCAGTTGAATGTTGTACAGTGGTGTTTGAAATGTTGAGAATGTATAGAATAGATTCAATACACAGGACACAGCCAGGATCAGTGGCGGATCCATGACATGATTGTGAATATTTATATTTCGATCATTTTGATATCGTCATGTATTTTGACTAAGTAGGTTATTGTATCTTTCCTAAATGTCATGTAATTGCAAGGACCACCCTCGACCTCTTTGATGTACTTGTCGTGGTTGGCGAAAGAGAACTACATTCTATAAGGGCGAGCGTTTAGGCACCGACCTAAGAACCCATAGGGGTCGCCTTATGGACGAGGTCCATTCGCTATTCATAAGGACAGCTATTCGTAAGGACCGCTATTCATAAGGACAGCTATTCATAAGGACCGCTATTCATAACGTGCAACTTCCCTTACATGCAGGTCCGCTATTCATAATGGTAAAAGAGGGTCACTATTCATAAAGAAATAAGGTTCGTTAATCATAAGGACCGCTATTCATAACGTGAGATGAGGGTCACTATTCATAATATGAAATGAGGTTCATTACTCATAAGGGTCGCTATTCATAATATGAAATCAGGGTTGCTATTCATAATACAAAAAGAGGGTCGCTATTCATAATAGAAATAGAGGGTCGCTATTCATAATAGGAATGGAGGGTCGCTATTCATAATACGAAATGAGGGTCGCTTTTCATAATATAGAGTAAGGGTCGCTATTCACAGTGCGGAATGAGGTTCCCTATTCATAATACGGGATAGGGGTTGCTATTAATAACAAAATGAAATGAAATAAGCAATAAACAAAATAAAGAAAGCGAAATAATGGATAGAGGACACCCCGCGGCTGTGGCGTAGGCGGGAGGGGGGCACATGGCCCCGAATATTTGTAGAAAACATTTATTAAAAACATATTGAAAACATTACTGAACAAACAAAGAAAAAGCCATGCCCCCCCCCCCCCCCCCTCCCCCATCAGTCCGACCATTCGGCCTACTCTCCATCCAGTTTTTCCGTAGTACAAGTATAACCGACAATTCTCGTCCAAGTAGTTCATAGATGGCGTAGCCTGTTTGTGTTTCACGGGGTGGGGGGGGGTGCGGTTGGGGTGTAGCAGTGTTGCCATCAAGGGGTTGATCTGCCATATCCCTTATCTTCAGCATAGGAAGGAAGCGACAAAAAGGGGGTTGTAGGCAGGGGCGTCGCTAGACCTTTTTCAATGGGGGGGGGGGGTGTAGAGGCCACCGAGTACCGACAAAAAAGCCACCAAGTACCGACAAATATATTAATGCCAATGTCCCAATGTGTACAAATATATTCCTATAAATCCGGGGCCAGGAGCTAAATTATATTCCAGTCCCCCCCCCCCCCCCCCTCCCGCGAAAAGCGCGGGAGCTTTGACGTTCCATTAAAATATTAGAGAAAGAAGACGATTCGTTGTACCGTTCTCAACTCTTAATTTTCGTCTGAATTCTGTTTCCCCCTACCGCGCGAAGCCTTGACGTTTCATTAAAATATTAGCGAAAGAAGACGATTCATTGTACCGTTCTCGACTCTTAGTTCCTGTCTGAATTCAGTTTCCCTCCCCCCCCCCCCCCCCCCTCACGCGCGAAGCGCGGAAGCTTTGCCGTTTCATTAAGAAGAAGATTCGTTGTACCGACTCTTAATCATTGTCGGAATTTTCAAAAATGTTTCTTTATCCGATAAAAAGTCACACTTCGTTGGGAAATAAATTGCCGGCTGACCAACTTAATACATCTCACCGACTTCGAACTTCTACATAAATATAGTAAGAATACCGACACAGCGGACCCGACAGAGCAAAAAAATTATCTATGCGTATCTTTCTTGCTTCCTCGAGGTGGCGACTCCACCAAACATACCCCCTCTCTCTTACTACCACCCTCTTCTCTCAGGCTCTTACCCCCCCCCCCCTCTCTTTCTCTCTCTCTCTTTCATCCCCTGTTTCTTTTGTTTCCCTTTTCTCTTTTTTTTTTTTTTTTCTTTTGCTCCTTTTCTATCTTTTCTTTCTTTTCCTTTCTTTCCTCTCCTTCCTCTTTTTCTTTTTTCTCTTTCTTTCTCCTCTTCTCTTTCCTTTCTTTCCTTTCTTTTCCTTTTCTTTTCTTTCCCTTTCCCTCTCCTTTTTCCCCTCCCCCTTTTCTCATTTTTCCCGACAGCAGCGCAATTTTACAGACACTATTCTGACAGTGGGGGATGTCGCATCCCCACCCCCCCCCCCTTTAGCGACGCCCCTGGCTGTAGGGAGTTAGATTATATACAATATTCAAGATTCAAGCTTTTCGTAAATATACAATATCGCACGATTTTTTTTTCTCCTCATAAGTAAGATTTTCAAGATTTTAAGTCAAATTAGATACGATTTTGCGACCGTAAGGCATTATGCAAACGGTGGCGTCCCCTATAATATGTCTTTTTCAAAATAGGCCTATATTTTCTTTTTAGCTTTGATAATTATATAAATACATCCACATAATTTAGTTAATATATTTCCCCCGCTCCAGTGGTGACAAAAAATGGGAAACATAACACACACATAATCCTATCGTAATTTGTCCACCTTGTGCGAAATCTCCCCCCCCCCCCCCCAACTGTTAGTCAAACTTAAGAAAATTTACTTTGGGGACAACTTAAGACCATATATTTTTATAAGGAAACCACCTCAGCCCCCCCCCCCCCCCGAAAATAAATAGTTAGGTCCGCTACCTGAATGTCCGAGTCGTCATCATAAAGGTGAAGAAGGCGGGTTTGGGGGGGGGGGGTGTAGGATTTTTTATGATTCAAATGCTATTGATTTAAATTCTCAATTATGTTTATAACATTGGATAACAAATTTCAAAATTATAGTGTAACATAGATTGGCTGACATGACAGTAAGACAATATATATATTGTCTTTCATGTCGTATATCTTTTTCTTTTTTCCTTTTTATTTGAAAAAAAAGAGAAAGAAAGGAAAAAAATATTAATAACAAGTATTACCTGTACTATATTATGCTTTATGATTATCCAACCTCTCCTACGAGATGACCCCGACAACAAGACACTATTTCAAACTCGTGGGAGATAGTGAGCATGGGATGACAATATATTATGCTTTTTACAATACTAAATTCCATAAAGATTAATATGGTTAACAAAAAACAACAACAAAAACAATATATTCCTGTACTCAATGTGTATGATGAATTGACAGGTGGTATGTATATTATGACGTGTTTGTTCTATAATTGTCTCTATCTTGTTTCATGACAATTTACATCAGCCTTAATTTTCGTTCTATTTGTTCCCTTTATTGTATTTCCCTTATTTTTATTATGGTTTGGTTATTTAAAGGGATCGTTTAACAATGTTAAATATGAGATACACGGTCCTACATGTAACCAGTGTCTGTGATATGGTGTAATAGTGAAGACCTAAAAAATCGCGCTTCAAAATGATCAAGAAGTGCCTCAAAAAAGTAAAAATCTTTGAGTGACCGGTTTTACCATACTCGTTTTCCCCAATAGACTGTAGTGTTATGAAAACCGTTCGGCGAACGGTTTTCAAAATTTGTAATTCCAATCATTAATATCTTGATAATCAGACAGGCGATCGGCTTGTAAAAGTCATGGAGTTCCTGACTAACCTAAATGTTTATAATTATCATTGCAGCATGAGCTAAATCAAGGATTATTTCTAAAGGATCTAAGACAAAGTTACCGGATCCCTTTAAAGTAATTGATTTTTTATATTTCGTGTGTGAACCTTTAAGGATGTATATATCGACTCGAATAACTATTACACGTGTTTTGTGTGTTTGCTTTGAATTTATCATGTCTCGAATTAATGTTTATTTCTATTGAACCTGCATTCATATTTATGTTTACATTCCGTATTTTCCTGTGTTTGTTCTGTATTTATCATTATATCCGGCCCCCTTGTTGCCACGAGGGCTAGTGTTGCACTAAAAAGACCTTATCAGACCTCCTTACCCATCACCCTCGCCCCAACAATAAAAGACAAGAAATGGTTGATTCATATTAGGATTGCATGATACCATGGGTGTCGATCCTTACGTAATACCTATTGTTCAAGGATGAATGAATAGATCATCCCCCCCCCCCCCTGATGAATAGGTATCAGTGACAGATCGACACTCATGCATGATACCTCTTTGAACGATACATGACGCGAAAACCGTCAAGGTCCGAAAGTGTTCAAGCCCCCTATGCCCTATCCCCCAAAGTCTCAAACAAATCACAATTCTAAAGTGCCCCCCCCCCCCACGTCTCACCCCTTTCCGGACAGTAAGTAGGCTCGTGGTCCGGCCCAACCCCGCTATATAATTTGTAGGTCCATAAGTCCTACTAAAAGCTACGTTCTACAAAAACATAATTGTCGTATAAACAATTACAATTTCTGAAATAGCAACATCAGTCCTTAAATAACTATGAAAATGGGCTTGCTTGGTCTACTTAATGTTGCTTTGGCGTAGCCTGTATCAGTCGGGGGCACCCTGGTGGGGCAAAATTTCCCACAACGAAGTCAAATTACGAAACGATTATATGTGTTCATGTTTTCCTTTTTTTTCCGTCAACATAAGGGGCGGAAATTGTCTCTAAATAATTATCAAAGATAAAAGGTGAAATATACCTACTTAAAAACAAGACAAATATTCAGGGCCATGTGTCGCCTAGGGGGTGTCCTCCGTCCAATATTCCCTTTGTTATGAGCATTTTGGATATTGCTTAGGCCTGTTTCATTTTATGGATAACGACCCTCATCCCGTATTATGAATAGCGACCCTAACTCTATATTATGAATAGCGACCCTCATTACGTATGATGAATAGTGACCCTCTACTCTTATTATGAATAGCGAACCTCATTTCGTATTATGAATATCGACCCTCTACTCCTATTATGAATAGCGACCCTCTATTCCTATTATGAATAGTGACCCTCTACTCCTATTATAAATAGCGAACCTCATTTCGTATTATGAATATCGACCCTCTACTCCTATTATGAATATCGACCCTCTTCTCCTATTATGAATAGCGACCCTCTATTCCTATTTATGAATAGCGACCCATATGGATCAATCTGACTTGCGTGCATAGAACAAATAAGCATTTTTCCATGAAAAAGTGAAGTTTTCTAAAATGTGCGTTTCTTTCTAGCATTGGGGCGCCCGGAAGTCACTCGGGTAACATTTCATAAAGTACAATATAAAAAGACCATATGCAAATTTTCTGTACTTTTGTCGGAAAAAATATATTTATCCAGCACAATGTCGTCTCTTTTTGCGTTGGAGAAGAGCAACTAGCGAGTTTCAATCAAACTTTGGCCGCTCTCCCAAGCTCTCACTCGTTTCACTGTGGTCAAGCGACTTTGGGGCAAGCGGATAATGAAAATACTAATCGTTAGCTTTCTTCTGGTATTAAATTTGTTTTGAATGATTGTATAATTTTTTCGGAATAAAGGAAACAAAAAGGCTTGACCAATAACTTATCAGCGTCTGAATTGACATTTTGACTTTGAATTCCCTGATGCAAGCGCACTAATGACGTCATCTTCGCTAAATCGGTGTCTTTTGTGGTAAAATTCTACACTTTCACAGTGTTTATACATCTTTTTTTAATCATTAGTAAGATATAACATATTTTGTCTGATATCACTGAAGTTTTGGGTTTTATTTAATGAGGAGTTTTAAAATAAGAGCCATTTTACTGTTTTAATTTACTGGATCGTACCATTAAAGTCGCAGGGTAGAAAGGTGCATTTTCCGACCGCGCCAAATTTAATTTACGTTCCGACATTCTGTTAAATGGGTTCGTGTTGTTAAGAATCCACTGCTTTCTGCTCCACATTACATTTTGGTTTTATATTTTCATCGATCGGAGTCGTTTATCAACTAAATTATTCAAATTTATGAATGCTTCCTCCCCAGGTGTTTGTGGTGTTTATGCATTTCATTCACCTGTTATTATTCTTTGTACTCCAATTGTTAGAATACAAAATGCATTTTGGTTTTATAGTTTTATGCAATAAGTAAGTCAATAAAAGGGTATGTTCTGCACAATAAAAACAATGTGTGTGTCCCTATTGTACAATGTAATGTGTCCCCTCATTTTGTAATAGTTAATTTACCCATTCACATAATGGAACTACCTGCCCGGTGAAGCCAGTGGCCCATGACCCCTGAGCACTCAACACCGTGTGGGAGTCAGTTTGTGGTCAACTTCTTTTATGAGACAATACAAGCAAACGTTTCCATATGTCTACTCCTATTATGAATAGCGACCCTCATTTCATATTATGAATAGCGAATCTCTACTCTTATCATCAATAGCGACCCTCTATCCCTATTATGAATAGCGACCCTCATTGCGTATTATGAATAGCGAATTTCTTCTCCTATTATGAACAGCGACCCTCTACTCCTATTATGAATAGCGACCCTCATTTCGTATTATGAATAGTCACCCTATTATGAATAGCGACCCTCTATTCATATTATGAATAGCGGATCTCTACTTCTATGATGAATAGCGACCCTAATTTCATATTATGAATAGCGACACTCTATTCCTATTAATGGATAGCGACCCTCATTTCATGTTATGAATAGCGAATTTCTTCTCCTATTATGAACAGCGACCCTCTACTCCTATTATGAATAGCGACCCTCATTTCGTATTATGAATAGTCACCCTATTATGAATAGCGACCCTCTATTTATATTATGAATAGCGGATCTCTACTTCTATGATGAATAGCGACCCTCTACTCCTATTATGAATAGCTACCCTAATTTTATATTATGAATAGCGACACTCTATTCCTATTAATGGATAGCGACCCTCATTTCGTATTATGAATAGTCACCCTATTATGAATAGCGAATCTCTACTCTTATCATGAATAGCGACCCTCTATTCCTATTATGAATAGCGACCCTCATTGCGTATTATGAATAGCGAATTTCTTCTCCTATTATGAACAGCGACCCTCTACTCCTATTATGAATAGCGACCCTCATTTCATATTATGAATAGTCACCCTATTATGAATAGCGACCCTCTATTCCTATTATGAATAGCGGATCCCTACTTCTATGATGAATAGCGACCCTCTACTCCTATTATGAATAGCGACCCTCATTTCATATTATGAATAGCGACACTCTATTCCTATTAATGGATAGCGACCCTCATTTCATATTATGAATAGCGAATCTCTACTCTTATCATGAATAGCGATCCTCTACTCCTATTATGAATAGCGACCCTCCTTTCGTCTTATGAATAGCGACCCTCTATTCCTATTGTGGATAGCGAACCTCATTTCGTATTATGAATAGTGACCCTATTATGAATAGCGACCCTCTATTCCTATTATGAATAGCGACCCTCATTGCGTATTATGAATAGCGAATTTCTCCTCCTATTATGAACAGCGACCCTCTACTCTTATTATGAATAGCGACCCTCGCTCCGTATTATGAATAGCGACCCTCATTTCGTATTATGAATAGTCACCCTATTATGAATAGCGACCCTCTACTCCTATCATGAATTGCGACCCTCATTTCGTATTATGAATAGCGAACCTCATTTCGTATAATCAATAGTGACCCTATTATGAATAGCGACCGTCGTTTTGTATTATGAATAACAACCCTCTACTCCTATTATGAATAGCGAACCTCATTTCGTATTATGAATAGTGACCCTATTATGAATAGCGAACCTCTACTCATATTATGAATAGCGACCCTCATTTCGTATTATGAATAGTGACCCCCTATTCCTATTTTGGATAGCGACCCTCATTTCATATTATGAATAGCGACCCTCATTTCATATTATGAATAGCGAACCTCTACCCCTATTATGAATAGCGACCCTCTACTCCTATTATGAATAGCGACCCTCATTTCATATTATGAATAGTCACCCTATTATGAATAGCGACCCTCTATTCCTATTATGAATAGCGGATCTCTACTTCTATGATGAATAGCGACCCTCTACTCCTATTATGAATAGCGACCCTCATTTCATATTATGAATAGCGACACTCTATTCCTATTAATGGATAGCGACCCTCATTTCATATTATGAATAGCGAATCTCTACTCTTATCATGAATAGCGATCCTCTACTCCTATTATGAATAGCGACCCTCCTTTCGTCTTATGAATAGCGACCCTCTATTCCTATTGTGGATAGCGAACCTCATTTCGTATTATGAATAGTGACCCTATTATGAATAGCGACCCTCTATTCCTATTATGAATAGCGACCCTCATTGCGTATTATGAATAGCGAATTTCTTCTCCTATTATGAACAGCGACCCTCTACTCTTATTATGAATAGCGACCCTCGCTCCGTATTATGAATAGCGACCCTCATTTCGTATTATGAATAGTCACCCTATTATGAATAGCGACCCTCTACTCCTATCATGAATTGCGACCCTCATTTCGTATTATGAATAGCGAACCTCATTTCGTATAATCAATAGTGACCCTATTATGAATAGCGACCGTCGTTTTGTATTATGAATAACAACCCTCTACTCCTATTATGAATAGCGAACCTCATTTCGTATTATGAATAGTGACCCTATTATGAATAGCGAACCTCTACTCATATTATGAATAGCGACCCTCATTTCGTATTATGAATAGTGACCCCCTATTCCTATTTTGGATAGCGACCCTCATTTCATATTATGAATAGCGACCCTCATTTCATATTATGAATAGCGAACCTCTACCCCTATTATGAATAGCGACCCTCTACTCCTATTGTGAATAGCGACCCTCATTTCGTATTATGAATAGCGAACCTCTCGTCGTATAATGAATAGCGACCCTCTACTCCTATTATGAATAGCGACCCTTAATAATAATGAACCTTATGAATAGAGACCCTCATTACGCTTCATGAATAGTGACCCTCATTTTGTATTATGAATAGCGACCCTCTTCTCCTATCATGAATAGCGACCCTTATGAATAATGAACCTTATGAATAATGAACCTTATTAATAATGAACCTTTTCTCAAATTATGAAAAGCAGTCCTTATGAATAGCGGTCCTTATGAATAACGGACCTTATGAATAGCGGTCCTTATGAATAGCGGTCCTTATGAATAGCGGTCCTTATGAATAGCAGTCCTTATGAATAGCGGTCCTTATGAATAACGGACCTTATGAATAGCGGTCCTTATGAATAGCGGTCCTTATGAATAGCGGTCCTTATGAATAGCAGTCCTTATGAATAGCGGTTCTTATGAATAGCAGTCCTTATGAATAACGGACCTTATGAAAAGCGGTCCTTATGAATAGCGGTCCTTATGAATAGCGGTCCTTATGAATAGCGATCCTTATGAATAGCGGTCCTTATGAATAGCGATCCTTATGAATAGCGGTCCTTATGAATAACGGTCCTTATGAACAGCGGTCCTTATGAATAACGGACCTTATGAATAGCGGTCCTTATGAATAGCGGTCCTTATGAATAGCGGTCCTTATGAATAGCGGTCCTTATGAATAACGGACCTTATGAAAAGCGGTCCTTATGAATAGCGGTCCTTATGAATAGCGGTCCTTATGAATAACGGACCTTATGAATAATGGACCTTATGATTAGGGGTCCTTATGAATAGCGGTTCTTATGAATAGCGACATTGACCCGATTTCTAAAGCTTCACATCTTATAGCAGAGTTTGCTCAGTATAAATAGTGGGTATCAGTCAGACAATCCAGCTCTTCTTTCTCAATTTTGTTTTCCTGTATGCTTCTTTTTAGCTTCTTAATGAGATGTGAAAACAAGATGGCTGAGTGGTTTGACAATTCATTTTAAGATAGATCTCATGAATTTTAATATCTTACTATAATGACTGCAAATAAAAATAAAATGGCCCAATCCTTTGTTTCTAAAGTGGGCCGTAAAACAATTGCTGAAAATGAGCCGTCCCTTGGATTAAATATGAACAAATTAGGTTAAACATGCTATGATCTGTTAGCGAAAAATGAAGTACATACTGTAGGCCTTTTTGTATATAAGACACATGGACAATTAAAAATGTGGGATACACCTGTTCTACTCTACTATAACTTCTCTTTAACTACAAACCTCTTTCGTTTCTCTCAGTCGAGTTGAGATGCTTTGGGTTTGTCCTGGTCAATCTTTAAAAGTTGAGTTTTTATTTTAATAAATGTTGTTTTATCATATGCTGTGAATCACATGTATCTATGTATGTATCTATCTTTAGTCAATATATACATAATGTGCTACATGCATTATCTATCTTTTTAATCTGACTCACTTTTTGTCTGATGTACAAGTTTGTTGTCACTCTTAGATACTGTTTTAGTACACGATCAAGTAATTTACCTCATGTCAATTTATAACCCTTAATTTTATAGTAATGACACATGTTTTGAAATACCCGTACATTTTTTTCTCCAATATTTCATTCCTTCAAAAGATGTAACTTGTTCATATTTTTATCTTGCCCAATTTCTCTCTCTCTCTCTCTCTCTCACTATTTCGCATTCTATCTTTCTTTCTTTTGGTCTCTCTGTATCTGTCTGTCTCTCTCCCTCTCTCTCTTTATGTCTCCCTCCCATCTCTCTGTCTCTATCTCTCTGTCTCTCTGTAGATGCTTGAGTCTATGAGTACCAGTCTGTGTGGGTGTGAGGAGACCAAAGCAGAGACTGTATCCAAGCTGAAATACATGGTTTATGATCACTTTGATAACCCTACCATTATCAAAGATTATATCTTAGATGTAACTAAATATGTGTCATGTATTGATTATAATTGTGATCGTTATGATCAAATATCGATAATTCTCGGTTTCATTTTTTCTGGGACACACTTTATAACATAGGACGTATCACAATGAGTTTTGGCACAATAACCACTGGGCTCACCCAAGCAGTAGAATGCTCAACCGGATCTATGAGGTCGAGCTCAACGAGTTCCCTGATTTTTGTTTCAACCTTCTCACGTGATTTGCTATGTATCGTTAAAAAAAAATGTTTTCAATTAAATTCAATTCAATTTCAATTCAATTTTATTTCGCAATATAAAAATCAAAATATACAAAGTAACAGTAAATTTTAACCAACATTACAAAGGTTATATGCGGGGCTTTCCATGAAGGTTGCGAAAACCTGTGAAGTTGGATCGCCCATTAAAGAATGAAAAACAATACAAAAAGAAATATAACATATTATAAGCACACAACAATAAATTAAGTAAAA
Organism: Strongylocentrotus droebachiensis; assembly: GCA_035222895.1. Lineage (NCBI taxonomy): Eukaryota > Metazoa > Echinodermata > Echinoidea > Camarodonta > Strongylocentrotidae > Strongylocentrotus > Strongylocentrotus droebachiensis. Next base: position 42,525 of record JAVYIG010002787.1, read on the forward strand.
TAAGCAAAGTGCAAACACTTCAACTATCTATAAGCCAAGAGAAAGTAAAATAGAGAGAAGAAAAACAATATATAAAGGGGGAAAAGAAAGGAAAGGAAAACAAGATAACAATGAAAGAGGGTTCAGATATAAAATTAGAAGAAAAAAAAATCAACAACTGTGCTGATTAATAATTATTTAGTAGTAAGATTTTATATTGTTTTCTAAAGGAAGATATGAATTGTGATTTCGTTATTACTTGGGGAATCATATTCCACTGTTTAGGACGTAGATAACTCATCGATTTAGCTTCATAACTAGACTTAACAGACCATAAATGAAATTTGTTGGAAAGCCGTGTATTATAATTATGAATTTGACTATTATATTGAAGAGGTCTGAAAAGGGGGCAGGTAACAACTTCTTTTTATATTTGTACATGAACGTTGCGATTTCTTGCTTATTTATATCATATACATTTAATAATGATAGCTTCTTAAACAAAGGTGCGGATGGTGCTAGATAATGAGAATTGGTAGCTATTCTTAAACATTTCTTTTGAACTTTAAATAGTGAGTCTAATTCAGTTTGTGTTGCATTAGTGGCCCATACAATATTACAATATTTTAAATAAGGGAAAATAATGGAATGATATAAAGTTATCAAATTTTCGGGTAACAAACTATATTTTAGCTTATTTATCAAGCCAGCATTTCTGCTGACCTTATGTAAAACATTTGTGATATGGTCCTTAAATCCCAAGCAATTATCTAATACGACACCCAAGAAGTTAACGGAATTACTTAATTGAATACGTTCATTATTAATATAAATGGGAATATTATCGTTATTAATTAAAGGACCGTTATTGCTAGCTATATCGGAAATTTTGGAAATTTTAGATCCTATATTATGTTTAGTTTTTCGAAAATAAACACATTTAGTTTTGTCAACATTCAGGGACAATTTATTTGCTTTTAACCAGTCAGATATATTCTTAAGCTCATTATTTAGAACGCGGACAGTATTATTCAAATCTTTAGATGAAAAAAATATACTAGTGTCATCAGCAAATTGATAGAAGGTTAATAAGTTAGATGATTTACAAAGATCATTTATGTATAAAAGAAATAGCAGGGGGCCCAGTATTGATCCCTGAGGTACCCCAATAAAGACATTTAACGAAGAAGACAAAACACCGTGGACAAAAGTATGTTGAACTCTGTTTGAAAGATAGTCCCTAAACCCAATTAAAGATAAACTTTAGTACTGGTAATGCGATTGCATTGTGAAAGAAAAGATGTGGAAAGGATCAGAAACAGTTGATCATGTAGCATGTAAGTATTGGTGTGCACTGCAAGGTTCTGGATTCATCAAAATCATAATAAATTTTACCGAGTCTTGGTAAAGTAACAAGCACTGTACACAGAAAGCTATATATGGGACAACACACATGGTGTCGGGGCTAGTACTACCTTGATTTCCTTGTCTTTCTATGCTCATTACTCAGCCAGTATACATTTTCTTCCAAAATTGTTTGGCACATGTCATTTATTTGTAATCTTGAACATTCAGTGTAAGTTTCGTTTGATTCTGTGAGAATTAATTTTCTAACGCGGGTTGTGGATTTGAGAGTAAAGTAATTCACAGAAAAGATGGAATTCTTTAGCTATCAACAAGCTTTAACTTTAGAGAGTTTAAATCACTTGTTGGAAATTTTGTACGGAATTCTTACAGATTTAATCTACTCTTTACCTTGTCTATTCTTCACATATTTGACTGTACATTGTTTATATATCTTCTCGTGGGTAACTGTATCTGTATATTTCATCTAAATATAGTGTACGTATATATATAAGAAATTATAAAAACTATTTTTTTTTTTTTTTTTAAAGAATTAAAACGAATTATTTGCCCCAGCCTTTCCCATTAAATTAATTAATTTACTGTTATGGACACATCTAAAAATAAACAAGATTATATATGAAGAACGAAAGCAAGATAAGCCTTATCTTTCAAATAAGGCCTCGGCTCTCTCTTTAAAATAACTACCTACAAATAAATATTACGACCCTGAATATAGCCTGCAATACAATCAGCTAATATTAATCTTCTAAGGGGGGGGGGGGTCATAGGATGAATGGGGATTCGAGGTGATTAGCAAAGGATTAGTTACCCGTGGGAAAGGGTGGAGAGGGTAATTGTTGTAATATAAAACGCTAAACTGAATATATACTATGCATCTTACGATAGTTTCCAAGTAAATTCAACACTAAAATCAAAGTATTTTTGATGCATCTGTATTCCATATATAACATTTTCAATATCTCATGATTATACTGTGCAAATTGATTATTTTTTTCTTCATATTTTGAAATATTGGACAAGAAAACATTCATTAAAAAAAACCTAACAATTAGCGATATAATTTACCATTAATAAGTTCAGTGAAGACAAAAAGGTGAAATATTAAATCTAGTCATTTTTCCTCACGTAATGGTACAGGTTAATATCGTGGGCCTAGTGCATGTTCATTTCTTTAGGGATAATTTCTGAGCTCAAACATATTATTTACACCACACCAAGAACACTTCGCACTGTCAAAGATATTTTTGTCGCTTAAAAGCATAACAAGTTTTAAAACAAAGAGTCCATAATTATAGTTTATCCCATCTTTTCAATACTTACAGATAATATAGACTACACAAATGAATAATATGTTGAGGATTGTTAAGTTACATAATATATTTATAGGACGGATGTTAGTTTATAGAACTAAAACATTCCGTCTATGGTATTACTAAATACTACAAATTCTATTGGGTCTATATGGTTAGAGTTTATAGTAAAAACAACAAAATAGAAACCTCTGTCTTAATGCACAATGCGCGTCAAACATCGATTTCCTCCTTTTTAAAAATCGTTGTTTTTAATCCGTATATAAGGGGGAATGCTCTCTAAACAAATCACTCTGGAACACCTTTGAATAAATCATATGTTCACTGTTGAATCGCTCAATCATGAAATATATACATGTTGGTCATCTTTTTATTCAAACTTCAGATTTACAAATTTGTTTTATACATGGAAGTTTTTCTTTCCGAAAGCAAGTTACCTATGTGATCATCCCTTTGAACATGGTGAAAATATTTGAAGAATTTACTTTTATGTATCTTCGTTCCAATTGCGATGTATTTCATTTCCCATAACACAAATGACTTAAGAACTATAATCACACAAACCCAAATGAAATTAGAAGACGTAGGAAAACATCTTCATAAAAGGTAAGTATTTTCACTCAAAGCATTACACGAATGTCTCGATGCTCTTCTCTTTCGGTATCTTGCTCATGCTGACAAGGACAACATCAGTTGCTGCTGACGAGGACGTATTCTTAGAGCTATGCGTGCCGCTACTCGATGTGGTAACATCTTGTCTCCTGACTCTTGCTGCAAGACAGGTCAGTCCCAACTGCTTACGAACCATTGGTTTACGAACACAGTAGAGCAGGAAGATGAACAGTCCTTGAAATGAGTTCAGTACAATGAAGATGGGCTCAACCACCTGGGATAACATGGAATAAAGATAATCATTACGATAATGTGGCGGTTGAAACATAAGTATCATTACGTCTTTATACTCAGTTTTACGTATTTACAACGGTTCCCTGTTCGAACACTCAACCTCGAGCACATTATATGATATGAATGTATATTAGTTTTTATATTTCTAAACTTTCCTGTATAAGGCCAAATAAAAAATAAAAACATGTTTAGCGTCCTGTTTTTTTCGAAAAATAGGAAGGAGGAGGCCCTTTTTTTTCTTTTTTTTTTCTTTCAAAATGGCCGCTCAAAATGGCCGCTCGGTACATTTTCCCTGACAGTCGGGCTATTTTTCAAGATGGCCGCCGACATTTTTTTTTTTTTTTTTTTAATTTCAAAAAAAAAAAAAAAAAAAGTAGGAGGCGGCCCCCAAAAAGGAAGCGGGCGGGGACGCTAAACATGTATATTTTTTACATGGCCTAAACTATAAACTTTTACAAGTTTTACAGTAGAAAATGCTATAAATTTACGCTTCTCTTATGGATATTGTTTTTTCTACTGCACCTGACTGAATTCTCGAATCATGAGGAAGTATCCAGTGATCCATGTAAGACCAAGCAGAAGGAGGATACAAATTGCATTTTGAACCCGTTCGATGCTCTCTCTACGTTCCACCTTGGCCTCTCTCTTGACCCGACCAGCGACATTAGAAGACTTCATCAGTTGACGGACGACGAGGGCAAAGATGACGACGTTGAACAGGATGATGATTGTCATGGGAATAAGGAGACCACCGATTTGAGCCCACAATTGGAGAAAACATCTAGAGGTCAAGTAAAATTAAAAATTAATAAATTAGAGAGAAAAATTGTATAATTATGAAGAAAGAAAAATGAAAATCATTTAGCACTAATTCTACGAAAGATAAACGTTCCCCCACCGTCAAATTGTAATAATACACTAATCTTTGGTACACCCCAATCTTATTACTATTGGGTATTTGGCATCACCTGCGCCTGGCAGGTGAAAAAGCGAACTGAATCACTGTAACCCTCGTCTCATCTAATCGAGAGTGTGAAGGGGACCACTACACCGGGGTTTCCCCCATTCAAATACGAATAGTGCGGTTGGTTCTAAACTTGCAAAGTTTGTGACTCTCCTCTACAGGGGGTCACCATTTAACATCCAACCCAACGGACGGAGTGTTCTCCAATTAAAGATAAAGTTGAGTTCTGGTCATGTGATTGCATTGTGGAAGAAAAGGTGTGGAATCTATCACAAAAGGTTCATCATCTAGTATATAAGTATTCGTGTATTGCAAGGTTCTGGAATCATCAAAATAATAAGAAATTTGGCCAAATCTTGGCAAAGTTACAAGCACTGTACACAGAATGATGTATATGGGACTACACGAGCACATGGCGAAAAAACCTACCCCGGATTTTTACGATGTTTCATGTCATATTTAGAATATGAAGGCATTTGAAGAGCCATGCTTTTCAAGGAACATGTTTAATCTGATGTTCTTCCACCCTTGCATAATAACAATGGTAACGCTCACATATTATTTTTTACCTCTTCCCAGAACTCAACCTTCTCTTTAAACAAAGCGTGCGTCTATGAAATAGGGGTGGGGCTCGTTAGCACACAACGCAAGCTGCAGTCATCCGCCCCTGGTTTGGACTCGAATTGTGGTACTTCAGGCAGACGCTTTACCAACTAAGCCATTTGTACACAGGTATTTGAAACAATAATAATAATAATAATAATAATAATAATAATAATAATAATAATGATAATAATAATAATAGCTAGTTCTTATATAGCGCTTTCCAAGACCGAAGGCGCTCTCAAAGCGCTTTACAGATATATATATTATTACCCCGGTCATCGGATTCAGGCTTACCCGCACACAATGCATGCACATTCTCCACTCCCTGGGGAGCATTCCAGGGAGCCTCATCAGTATTCATACTGTTCTCCCTGAGGGCCCTGCAATCATATTTCATGTTTCAAATCTTGCGGCATGTATTTTTGTTTTAAAAGTAACATAAATGTCATGTCAGTTTTTAATTAAGCGAACCATACAAGACCGAGATTGCTTTTTGAAGCCAAATTTATAAAAGGAGATGGAACGCTGTATGAAAATCAAATGTGCTGCAATAATTTTTTTTGTTAATAAATATAACGAAAAATTGTCGTAGCACTATGCTCCGTCCTATTGTCTTGATATGGCTCTATTTTTTTTACCATTACCTTGTCACGAAAGGCCCAACTGGTCGTGTTAAAATTCCACAAAATATTGTAAAATATATTTCTGTTTGGAGATTATGATATTAACGGGTTCGTAAACTACTCACAGATCTTCGTGCGCGTATTTGTCCTGGGCGATGGCTCCAGTTATAATGACAATCATTGCAGGAATACCTTAAATAATAAAAAAAAGGGAGAAGACAATCATGATTAAATATATTTTCACGTGTCAATGGACAGTTTTAAAGCCTTTCCCTAAAAGGAGGTTAAGATAAAATGCCTGTTTGCAATCGCCATTGTGTGATTTAAGCAAAATGAAAGGAAAGGTTGAAGATGGTGATTGTTATTACAATCGCTAAGATAACATAGCCATGGGAGTCATGTGGCATGCAGGCATTCATATAAGATGTATAAAGACCTTGTTTGTGTTTTTCTTCTTCTAGAGTGCAACGATCAATTCGTGGATCACTCGACAGATGTACAGATCTTATTTAAATGGAAAGCCGTTTTGAAGGATTATGTAGACATCACAAATCGCCTGCCCAAGATGCGACCATGCAGCTAAAACTTTTACGCTGTAAAGCCATGTTACTGGGAAATTAAGCATCAATAGCGTCGGCAAAATTCACCCTCCCGTTTCAGATAATCATAAAAAATGTCACATATTTTGAAAAAGATGGTGATGAAAGCCTTTCACGAAGAAGAAATCATGCATATTGTAATCTTTGAATACAACTCTTTTAAATGCTGGTAATTTAATATTATTGTTGTTGATGTAAATTTCATATGTATTTTATTATAAATTATAGAAATATATATATATATATACGTATATATATATATATATATATAAATATCTATAAATTATATTCTGTATCCATTAAAAACACATACAATTTTGTAATGATCAGTTACGATACTACTCGGAACGATTTTAAAAATGGTTGTACCCCAAGCAACGGCACCAGCTTTGACCATGAATTGTGGAATGTAGGTATCAAAGATCTTGACGATGATGAGATAAGTGTTGTATCCCTCCACACCCATCCACGTGATCGAAGATAGAACGAAGAAGTGAACGAGCGCCGTAATGAACCCACATGGACCACCTGCCTTTACATGGCATTGACGTTTGGCGCTGTCCAGTGACATCATGACAATGAACGATACGTAGAGACACAGTAACGTCAGGCACAGGCAAATGAAGATCTGGTTGGTCTGTTTCCCCCTCAGAACTCTTTCAGTTAACAAAAATACGAAGTTAATTTGTATTTGATTAATACATTTATGAATGTAGTGCATATATTATTATTTATGAATAAGATGTTGGTGCTAGAGATTAATGATTTTATAGGCAATAGCAAAATACGCAGCATGCAAAATTTGTCCGTCAGTTCGTCCGTACCGCTTTCTCGTTTAATATTGCAATTTCTCTGAGATATGAACTTTATGATAATATGTATCACCATAGAAAGACAATCCGATTAGATTTTGAAGTAACTAGGTCAAAGGTCACAGAGGTCAACTTATGAAATTCCAGGTATTGACCTCGGTATCTTGATATCTTAAGAACCCCTAGAGATATGAGGCTCAAACTTAGTGATAATATGTATTACCATAGGAAGACGATCTGATCAGATTTGGGGTTAAAAGGTCAAAAAGGCAAATTTTACGGAGGTTATTTTCCGAAATTCTAGATACACTACTATCAGCCTTGCAATCACGATATCATTTATCAAGAACCACTCGAGATATAGGGTTCAAGCTTTGTAATAGTTTGTAGCATCGTTGGAAGACAATATGATCAGATTTTTGGTAAGTAGGTCAAAGGTCAATGGTCATAGAGGTCAATTTCTGAAAATAATTATTTTTAGCCTTGCTATTGCAATATCTAAACATGATGACAATATTACTACAATGTATTAATAGGAAGATAATCCAATTACATTTTGGGGCTATAGTAGATCTATATCATTCAGTTGACAATTGTTTATATTTTATTTCTATTTCATCGTAATATGTCATGAATAATTACATCCTTTTCCTATAGTAAATTAATGGCGGATGCACATGGGAGCATTTGTCTTGTTTTATTTCTTGACGCAACGTGATCACGCATCTGTGTTTAATAAAAACTCTGAAGTAAAATCATTATCCAGACGCTTTTCTATATTTTTTCTAAATATTTATGGGATGGATAACCTTAAAAATATAAACTGGATATACACTAGACTCTTACCTATTTGATATATATGTTGCAAGGGTGACAAGTAGGCTAACAATTGAAATACAACATCCTATGTACGTTAGAACTTCGTATGCTTGCTCAGAAGGCCCATCCTCTCTGGAAGTATCCTACAAAAAGAATAAATTTATCACCAATTTTATTATCCAGCTCATTATATACACTCAACCAAAACATAGAGCTATATGAAAACCCAACAAGTATGTGTGAGCTCTAGGTTAGTTAGGATTGCTGTCATTAATTCGTCGCCGTGGATGGAAACACGCCATGAGAGAAGCCCCATCCCACTCCTCCCAACAAACCCACTCCTGAAATTAAAAAACAAGAAAAGGAAGAGGACAAGGAGGATAAGCGAAATAGTACAAGAAACAAGAAAAATGCTCAAACTATCCACAAATGAAATCACTTCAATCAGACGCTACGTTCTCTCTTTTAAATAAACTTTATCTCCAAAATTAAAGAAGAACTATAGAAATTTAAATAGACCGCGATTACATTGTGTGTTTACACGGGCTTCAGTATAGAAAGACAATAGCGGGCCTTTCCCACAGTATCCGGGGATCTTTTGTTAAATGTGGAAGTCTCTTCCTGGAAAGAAATATTCCTCGCACCTTCCAACATTAGAGATCAAAGTATTTCCAATGGGGGAGAGATAACATGCAATCCCCCGGGATTCTCAGGCAACGTGCTCTGAAAAATAAAGATGAGAAAGATCTCACCATAAGAACGGCAAAGTTTGTGAGATGGTTACACCCACAAACAATCTTCTCCTTCTCATCAGAAGGAGGATCACAGTTGTTATCATCAGGTGATCTAATTCCAGATGCCGAAATAAGATGACACCCTTCTTGAGACCAGTCACCAAAGCCAACATCCCAGTATGAACACGACGGATTCGGTAGACCAGTCTTGTAAGGGAATTAAAATATAAAATAAAGTGAATATGACTATAGTTGTTTTCATAGGAGTTCAACTATTGTTAAAAAAAAACATAATGTATGCCCTTGTCTGATATAGATACAAGAGAATTGTATACGATACAAAATAATACATGTTTGAGAGCAGGCGCGGATCCAGGGGAGGCGACGGGCCTGCAACCAACCCCCCCCCCCCCCCCCTCCCCTGGCCCCCCAAAAGTTTCTCACGAATTAGGCTCCCCCCCCCCCCCCCCCCGCTTATTCACCGGCTGGCTGAGTCACAGCAATAAATTGGACCCCCCCCCCAAAAAAAAAGGGCCTCTTACCCCCCGCTTATTCACCAGCTGGCTGAATCGCAACTAAATATTCTCACGGATTGCCCCCCCCCCCCCCCCCCCATTTGCCGCCGGCTGGATCCGCCACTGTTTGAGAGTGCATTGATGAATATGCACTGCACGCAGGTTCAGTCACAGTAGCCTAGGATAATGAACGGGACTTGTCGAGTTCTTTGTCCGTCTCATTGCGACTTACCCAAGTGCAGTGCATATTACTAAAGCACAAGCTAAAAACATGTATTATTAGTTTTATACAATGGGTCTACAATATGAGTATAAAGTCGAAAAATTGACGGTTGTTATAACCAAAATCCACTCCCCGTGCATATGGTAAACATTAAAATGAGTTAGGGAGATCAAATAATAAGAAATAAGAATTTTAAAGTTAATTTTTTTTTTAAACAGTTTACTCATTCGACTTCAGTTCATTAATTTGAGGTTATTTGATATAAATGTTTTTATATATTGTATTTTGTAAAACATTACCCAATTCGGCCTTGTAGGCCGCGATGCATTGTTGTTCTTTTATTCTCGATAAAACCATTACCAATCAATCAATTAATGCACGCACACGTGATCAATTTCGACACTTCTCATTGGCTACATTCTTACCCATTTTAAAATGTGAAAGAATGATACAGAAATAATTATAAAACACTGGAAATAATACTTGAAGATGAGAGAAAGCACATATATTTGTTCAGAAACTTCGAAAATTACATTCCTTAGGGCCTACCACTATCGGGGTAAAAGTAAAGTTGATGGGTTCTGTCAGATTTACTATCGTCTCGTCCCCGATGCTCAGTGATATTACAGGTGTGTTAGCAGATCGGTCGGTTCCTTCACTCGTGTTCTTCAATGATTTAGAAATGAAAAGGGCTGGTGTGGAAAAGACACTGAAGATCACGCGAACATAGCCACTAGTATTGGAACTTCCTCTTGATATAGACGATAAAGCAAAGGAAATGGCAGATGGTATGTTGACAACAGCGATATTATTTGGTTGTGTAGCTTCAGGATGATTTTCATCTGAAGTTTGGATGCTGGTGTCAGAATTGGACAGATCAGAACTGTCTCCTGTTAACGAGAGGACTAGGCCGTTTGAGATGTCATTGGTAGATACGCTTTTGACCTGAAAAGTTCAGAAAAATTTGATTTGATAACTGTCAAATAAGAACGTTGCTTTTGCCATTAATACTAGAGTACATGCAGGATTTATAAGACGCCAAATGCACATAAAATTCAGATACTGAAGAGGCGAAGTATCCTAATCGGGAAATGAAGCTCATTTTGGCAAGTTTCATTGACAGATATTTTTATTTTGAGCAGGAGTGTTAGTAGATATCAACTATATTCACAGTTATTTACATTCTTCTTAATGGAAATAATTGGTCTTTGCTGCCCTGCTAAGGGGAAAAGGGTCTGATATAATCGGCGGTTTATTCGACATAGAATATCAAAATTTCTACGTACCTGCACGGCAATATTTGGTTGTTGAATGGTAAAATTTTCACCGGCCCCTACAGGTATGCTCTTAATCTGCTCCTGAAATACTTTGACGACTTCACTAACAGAGTCTGATGCTGATTCAAGTTGTGTTGAGTTAACCTGAGCGATGTTACTCACTATTGCAACAATGGATGCAGTAACCTGTTATTCGAAATCAAGTAAGCACCGTCACTTACATATTCTGAATGCAGTAGCGTATATTAGCATGAAATTTTAAAAAAAATAGGTGGGATTGGGGATAAAATTTGGACAGTCGGATTTGACAAGTTCTTAAATAAAATAGCCAATTCAAATCTTCACAGTGACTGGCCAATAAATTGACTTTATTTTAGTAAGATAGCCGGATTAGCAAGTGAAAAGATTAAAGATGAAGTTGAGTTCTGGTCATGCGATTGCATTGTGAAAGAAACGGTGTGGAACCGACCAGAAAAGGTTGATCATCTAGCATATAAGAATTTGTGTGTATTGCAAGGTTCTGGAATCATCAAAATGATAAGAAATTTGGCCAAGTCTTGGTAAAGTTACAAACACTTTCACAGAAAGATGTATATGGGACTACACGAACACGTGGCGTAAAAAGCCGGCCCCCCCCCCCGATTTTTACGATGTTGCATGCATATTTAGAATATGAAGGCATTTGAAGAGCCATGCTTTTCAGGGAACATGTTTTAACTGATGTTCTTCCACACTTGCATAATAAGAATGAGTAATGCTCACAAATTAATTTTCACCTCTTCCCAGAACTCAACCTTCTCTTTAAACAAACTGAGTAGTAATAACTTTATATGTACGCATTTACTGGACACGTTTCACAACAACTTGAATTTAAAACAAGAGTCGAAATTACATGAAATATTGTTAGAAAGAGTTGTATTCGCGAGACTAAATTAAGAAACATACCTTTTCACTGTATTTCGTTTGAGCAAATTGACCAATATTTGAAATTATAGTTGCAATCGCAGAAATGTCATCAGAGACGATATCATCGGTGTTACTTGTCACCACATTGACCTCCTCACTGAGTCGATCAACATTCTCATCTGAAACGATAACCTTCAAACAAACAATTTAAATACCAGTCCAATTGTGTTTGCTTGTATTGTTCTATAGAGTCATTCAAACAAAATAAAAAAGTATAGATGAACTTTCTTTTTACATCAGTCTTCTGTCTACGGGACCGGGTGTGTCCACTTTTATGGCAGGAGCCCTTTTTCATTTAGAAATGTTGCTCACAATACAGACTAGGTAAAATCTGCCTCAAGTCAGAGAAGGTATTAGCCTACCTGTTTTCATTTCTAAGCATAACAACTTATCACTGAATGTTCTGTTTTCATCTCTGTTTTATTCATTGGTCTGATTTTCTATTTAATTACTGTTGTAAACATTTTATTCATTGTATTTGTTATTTTTCGAATTTTGTACTTTGAATTTGAGTTTGTATCTTTTTGAACGCGGAAATAAAATCAAACAAACAAACAAACAAACGAATGTTATGTCGTTTCTATAGGATGTGTCTAATTACTAATAAACTTCAAAGCTACATTGAAATAGGCTTGGTGAAAATCAATTGCTTTCGATCAGTCCCGAATATTCCATAATGAGTGGTCTCGTGACTGTGTGGTGAGAATTCAAGAAAATAATCTTGAAACGGTTGAAATAGATATCTCAATATTTAAAATACCTCTGAAAATTGGCTAAGTAGATCGCTGACATTTCTGAATGGTCCACAATTATCCATGGGACGCCACGTACTCTGTGAAATCAGATCACCCACGCATATGGCACGACCGATTGGTTTGTCAGCTGTCAAACGAATTCACAAACATTTACTATTCCCCATATTATTATTGAAATTCATGAAATAAATATTTTGATCTTTTTTAATGGAAAGTGTCTTGATAAAATCATTTAAAAAATGATGACAAAAATCATATTTATTGGAAAATACAAATATATAGCTGTAAAAACTTAAATCGTCTAAAGTTCATATATATTATTAATGTAAATTTCTTCCGTGAAATTTGTTGGGAATTCGTCTTCTACAGTTTCCCGTTTGTTCATTTAAATTAACTAGACTCGGAATAACTATTTACAGTTGAATTTCATACAGAGAGGGATAGAGGCAGGCAGAACGTGCATGAGAAGTAATTTACCGTTCGTTGTGTTGAATGGACATACTTCAGTAGGTTCAGTTGAGTTCGCCCATGTTCCGTTCTCACCCTCTAGGAAATTGATTTTTAGTCCAAAACTCGATGACGTCCATATCATATTCTTACAGATCGCTGGGTTCCATGAATATAAGAAAAAAACAAATATAAGGAGCGAGCACTAAATGTATTAATACTATGTTCGTTTTGGATGAAATGAGACAGTTTTGAGTTCTCCTAATTGTCTGTTTATACAAACAATATCGTTAAGACTCTAAACTTCCTGCAAAAAATATATTCACTAACAACTTTTTTAAAGGCATGCCATTGTTCTTTTCAGAGCCACTATGGCAATTGTAAATGCAGACAACAATTATGTGTAATCTTTAACAGTCGTTGTAAAATGATTCTGTGGCAATCTATTTTTTCGTAATTATTATTTAAGTAGAAGTCAATATTGAATTCCAATAAACGAAGATGACACTTGACTAATTCTTACCCGTGTTCTCGATTTCTACACTGCTGACATCGAGAAAACCATTCGAGTTTTCAGCCAATCTATCAAGAGCTTTACTAACAAGATCTAGTTCATGAAATGCAGTCAGAATGGAATTCTTGATGTAGACATTCAGGTCAGCAATCACAACTGCCTGCCGGGTGAGTTTGTTGCATACCACCGATGGTGACAGGTCCTCGATAGAGGTATCATTCGTCAGACCTTCAAGAACCTATAAAAAACGAAATATATCATGGTGTATTAATACCATTTTTTTTTTTAAATTCTTCTTCTTCTATTCCTCTTTTGACTATTAACATAAAAGGTACATAATGGATTGGATAGAGGCGTTATAATTTTAGGAGATATAGTGGTATTACTGCGAAAAGTTTAAAGCATTTTCAATATAATTATGTTCCTACCGTTGTAGGCTAATAAAGCTTAATAATTACAAACGTTGGATCAAAATATCAAAGGCCCTTTTATCTTTCAAACATTTAAATTTGTAATCACAGGGTATACAATGTTCATTGTAGAGATTGAGACCAAAATAACCTGATTGTTTTACGGCACATTTCAATATAAGTCTTTCTAAGCATGGATCCAATGTTTTGTCCTTGTCTTCAATCTTTCCTATAAATATATTTCTTAGTACTTACAAATTTCGTGATGTTGAGTGATATCTCGAGATAGCGGGCGGAAGTTTGTTCAGAGAGGACATCATTCGAAGTGAGATTAAATTTCAAATTAGAAAGTTGGATGTTGGTCACACCTGCATCAAAAGAAACGTCAAATATTATATTCGTATAATAATAATAATAACAATTTATAAAGCGCAACATATCCATCTCTAGAGATGCTCAAGGCGTATACAAATATTTACATTTATATCAGGAATTCAACATACTTAAGATTAAAGGAATATTAAATGTTAAATTACATGTAAGTTCATCATGGCATCTTAATATAATTGTATAGATCACTGTAGTTTCAGGAACATCTGTGTTACCTTTTGCTTATAATCTTTTATTATCCTTTTAAACGACTCTTTCAAGTTGAACTGCCTTGAGAAAATATACCATCTTCCAATACACATCGCATGAAAGATACACCAAGTAGGTCTTCGGAAAAGAATGTATACACACTATATATATTTTTTTTTTTACAATACCCTTCGTTGTATAACAAATTAAAATCGAGGCTATCTGACTGATATTAACTGGATGGGGATGTAATAAATGTTTTTCAGACCGCGAGGGATCTAAAGTTTTCCTCGTGAACATAACCACTTTGGAAAATATAACCCCAAAGCGGTCCAAATATTGTTATACCCTGCCGGTCAATATATGTATAAATAGAAACGGGTTTCCGGTCCTGCAATATACGGCATGCGGATTGGTGGAAAGATAAGACAAAAACACGACATTCTTTAACCTCACCTTTAATGTAGATAGATGCCATATTCGTGTCTATAGATCTTTCATTTCCAAAGCCTCGGCATAAGTAATATCCAATATCACTTGTGGAAACGTGTGGAATAAGTAGAGTGCTTTGATTTCTGTTGTTGGGTAGAGGATGACCATCTTTGTACCACGTGTAAGATTCAGCATTGTTGAAGGCGCATGTGAGCTCTACGGTGGTGCCCATTTCCACCGTTTGGCTCTTAGGATGATTGGCTACTTCAACAGGAACTGTATTTTTAAAAAAGTTAGAATCATAGGAGTTAGAGGTGTCGTAGTAGAGTGGATTAAGCACTTGATTTGAGATTCAAAAGTCGTGGGTTCGATCCACAATATGGCATTACTGTCTTTTGGCAAGGCATTAATATAAAAATAAAACATAGCAGTGAGGGCATTAGTAAGAATTACCCCCACAAGGTACCTTGGGAACAGTCTAACACACCCCAGGCTATAGCCGAGGTTGTTTGGACTGTTTCGAAGGTACCGAGTGTAGAAGAAAAAATGATGAAATTGTTGTGTATCAATTGTTTTTAGCATATTTTTCATTAGCATTTACCAATGACCGGTCATTAGTTAAATAACGTGTTAAGCAAAGTAAATGCCTGGTCACGTGTACGCTCTCTACCAATCATTTGATTAGGATCCGCTGCATCATCTCATGATGTACATTTGCCACTCCATACCCAGGAGAGAAATTGTTAACTGGTAGGATGACGAAAGCCTTTGTGTTAGTAATTGTCGTAAATTATATCCTCACGGTGACTATTATGGTATTTATATATATATATATATATATATATTCCCCAGAGAGTGGAGATGGTACACAATGTGCGTGAATGAATTCGATGACCGGGGTAATAATACCTGTAAAGCGCTAAGAGAAGGTATTTCGTATTAAGCGGTTTATAAATCAAAATTATTATTATTATTATTATTATTATTATTATTATTATTAACATCATTATTATTGTCATAGGTAGAGCACTGTGGCATTATAGAGCATAGCTTTTCCACAAAACAAAAAAAGTGGACAATTACGTCTTCCAAAATTTAGAACGACACAAGGTCAATTTTTATTGTCTTTTGTGGGCAGAGAGTTTTGGAAAAGATTACCTTTTAATGTCAGATTAACAAGGTCTAGAAATAGGTTTGTTGAACAAATCATGAATGAAATATCAAAAATAATAATCTGCATATGTACTCAAATTATATCTTACATTTTATCAGTTTGTAAATTGTAAGACATTGTTAAGTATTCTTATTTTTTTAAAGTATCGATTGTAGTCGGCAATTCATTATATTTGTTTTGTTACGTTTTCTAAACTGATTTGTACCAATATACTTTGTTTAGCTGTTAAGAGTTAAGCCCGACAAGCACATGTGCTATTATATGGCCCCTTTTACCAACCAATAGTTTCTCTTCTTGTATATGTAGAAACACTGAATGAAATGTATTACTACATTGCTGTTGGTAAATAAATCAAATAAATCAGGTAAATGGCTATAAGGAGCCATCTAGAACTCAAAGATCATGAGGTTAAGATTATCATCGTCCTTGAATGCATTCCCATATCAATTCACTAATATGGGGTGTCTCCTCGGATAAACTAACTTGAAAATAATTTTAAGGCAAGTACCGCAACTATTTAACAATGTAAATTAATGAACATCCATGCCGGGTAATCCTGGATTAAACCTAGAACGAAACAACCAGTATGACTTATAGGTTATTGTTATTTACTTGCACTCACTATTTAACCTGCCACATCCGATAGGTAGTCTGGCACTTAAAATTCAACATTATTTAATAAATTTCATCCAATTATATTTTTACTTGATAGACACGATATTTTGAGGAAAAATAGAAAAAACTCACGAGTGGGTTCACGGATGACGTCACAATGGTCGCCCTCGTATTGACCATGGCAGGCACATTGGTATGGTCCTGATCCGATATAGCTACAATCACCATTGATACACGGTTTACGAACCTTACAAGGGTCTGTAGATATTAAATCCAGAGAAAGGGAGAGAGAAGAAATAAATTAACGTAGGCATATGAAGCAGAAATGGGGAGGAGGTGAGGGAGTGGGGAGCTACACCCCCTCCCCCACCACCACACCCCACCCCCTCCAAGAATCGAGAAACAACCAAAATTCGGTCAAACACCAGCTCCCCATCGGGTAGCGGTAAAGGAAATCACATATAGGCTGTAAAGGTTTAAAAATCCACGACAAGCCACTAAATGACCTTTTAATAGGTATAGCACACCAAAAATAAGTACAACAAACACATGTTATTTGATGATTGCAAATGACAAGCTTTATGAAAGCTTCAAAAAACAAAAAACAGAATTGAAATCGGTCAATGCGTTGTGATTTTATGCCATTTTTTTTAAATCGCAAAATTACCGAAAAACCTGCCAGAAATGGTCAAATTGGCAAAAATAGCAAAATTCGACAAAGTTGACAACTTAATTCATCACTTTCTTGGACACAAATAATAAATTAAATTATCAGACACTAAAATATCATCTTTGTGGTAAAAAATACAAAAAAGAAAATTCATATATCTATTACCGTTTTGAAAACAGAAGCCAACAAAATAAGTCATTTTTGCCATTTTTGCGAATCTGCAGATATGAAAAAGTTGTGAAAATAACTAAGTCCGCCTAATTAATATGCGCATATGTAATCAAATCAAAACCGTAAATGATACATCAGTGAAACTTATGTATATCAGACAGGTATGGATATATATTTTATTTGAAAATATTAAAAAAACATGAATATTCATCATATATGCAAATTAGGTAATTTCAGCTAAATATATATTCGCGCACTCATTATGCAAATAAGGAAGTCAAACTGCTCATTTTGTTGGCATTTTTTAAATCATATATTTATAGATCATATTTACACCAAATATTAACATTAAATTCCAAATAATTTTGCAATGCCAATAAAATATGGCAATGGAAATTACTTGGATCACCGTAACAGCTATTTCCTCATGTCTTTCACAAATTATTCAGAAAAACCGATCAAATGAAAATAATTTGCAGACTTTCAGCTACATCACAGTATATTTGTCTTTTTAAAAGATGTCAGATTTGAAGATTTATGATGAATTTCCTTAAACCATTCAACAGACCATAACATTCCACAGGGACTGAATTTCAGAGTAAAAATAGTCTGGTGACCCCAGTACAGTTGTGGCTACCTTGAGTGTAAACAACATTTTGATTCAATGAGTGAAACACATGAGGATATTGCATTTTTTGTAGGGGAGTTTTATACATTGAGGTGCATTTTCCCCACGCAGAATAACAGTGCAAGTCAATGGGCGATCAGCGGGCCATGTCACACATGGCTGAAAAAGACAATATTCTAATTAAATAATTGAACATATTTCCCACATGCCTATAACAATGAAACTACACAGAATTGTAGTTAAAGGTATGCTTGAAATATATGTGAAATAAAAATTTAAAAATATTGTTTAGTTTTTTTTTTTTTTTAATTTACGAAAATTGCTATTTCTACCAACTGACTGCTGTTGTGTGTGTGTGTTCGCGGGGCAGACTGTGTGCACATGCAGTGTGATCACCCTACTTTTAAGAAAGAAGATACTGGTATTCATAGCTGATGATAACTTCTGGAACTGTCTCCATCTTTCGCCATGGAGATATTGGTTAGGTAAGAACAAACATTTCGCAAATATCAAATTGGTTTATTATCATGATGATAGTGCCTATTATCATGATTATTTATTGGTTAATTTGCGCTGATTTAATAAATGTATGTACGCATGAGGTAATAGTAATAATAAAAACAGAAATATCAATAATATCAATATAAATATTAATGATAGCATAAGTAGATATCCATGTACAGATAAATGTACAAAGCCTGGTCGCAATGGTATACTTACTTTGTACAGTAAACAGAAAAGTACAGTTGGCAATATTTCCAAAGTAATCTTTAGCTTCACATGTGATGTTAGTGTCTCCAAGATGAGAAAGATCTATGGATGTGTGAGAGCAGTTAATGGACGGATCGGAATCTACGTTGTCTGACACAGATGGAATGGACGCATTGATAGCAATTTGGCGTTGATCCGCGATGGCTGTTTGATCATAGCATTTCCATATAGGAGGCTCCTCGTCTGCGAAAAAAAAAGAAGACAAACTACAACAATGGGAGTTATAGTGTACGTAGCACCTTAGGTAAATAAATATGAAGTTCAACTGCCTTGTTTTGCTTACTTATTTAGTACCTGAACGAACACACAAGATAAAAAGTTGTATCATACCAAGGAGGATATTAGCTGGTACCTCTTTGATCATACCTTGCACTGTAACCACGAACGTACACGTCCCAATATTTCCTGATTCATCCGTAGCATTACAGGTAACGTTGGTATCTCCAAACTTGAAGACATCACTGGAGGTATGAGAGCAGATCACAGGCGGGCTAAGATCAATATTGTCTGGTGCATGTGGGTTGATGGTGATGTGGGAAGATGTAAGAAGACCTTGGTCCGTGGCGGAAGTTACATCAGGGCAGTACAAACGGGGAGGGTCGCCATCTTAGAATATTGATTTGGGGATAACCAAACATAAAGTGAGTGGTGGCCTAATACATGGTTTTTCCAAAATAATGCAATGTAACGGTGAAAAAATAACCACAAGAAAACGGTCATGTTTAATGTATTTTAATTTGAAAGTAAAACGACCCCTGCTACATATCCTATTACATACTATGGACCCTGTTCTCTCGCATCACTTAATAACCGGTGCACCCTCCCCTCCCCAAAATACCAGTGGCTCCTCTCAATGGCTGAACCATCCAACACCACTGAAATGGAGAACTTTGGGGGGCTGGCAATGTAGTGTTACTAATACTGGATCTTTCACTTTCTTGACGAATTACAGACCCCAACATTGCAAACCCAAAAAACAACAATGGAATTGATAAACCGATTATGGGTTATAAAGGTAGATACATTATAAATTAACTGAATTGTAAACTTGCAGCACTGGCAACTACGATTCAGGAATTGTCATGCACATGAAACGGAGTTCGGACATTGGGAAAGTATACTAGATTTCTTGTTACACCAAAGTTTAACTATAATATTCTTCAATTCCTGAATTACTCTATAATAACACGAGTGTCTACTGAAGGGCTGAAACAATTGTTGTGGTTATTCTTCCGTTTGGTTACATACCTTTGACGGTGACCGTGAAATCGCATGTCTCGTAGTTTCCCAGATCATCTCGTGCAGCACAAGCAACCCAAGTGTCTCCGTATTCATATACATCATGTGAAGTATACGTACAGCCCACAGAGAAGTTATGATTGTTAATGGAACCATTCACACGTGGGGTGATGATGACAGTAGATGATGTAGTAAGACCTTTATCCGTGGTCGAACTTAGGTTTCCACATTGTAGCTTGAATGTTCCTTTATCTTCATATTCGATTAAAGATTAAAACATTTGAATTACAGTATACTGATTAGTTTAAACACACACTAGGATTCTGAAAGAAGAACAATTGTTATTCCTTAAGAGAGCAGTATGTGTGTCTCCTGTATCAGTTGGCAAATATGACCCCCCCCCCCCCCCCCCCGCCCCAACGTCCTGTTCTTGCTGCAATATTTGATATATCCATGGACCTACTACACACTTGTATGGCTCAACGGGACAGGTACCCCTGTATATTTCCGCTTCTAACTGTTGATTTTCGTGAAATCAAATCTTTTTTATGGTCAATTTGTTAAAAGGTAAGGCATCAGCTACGAAAGGAGTTTGCGTGCCTGTTGTACCAGCTGCCAATGAAAACTCGTACCGCCCCCCCCCCCCCCCCCATTCACCGTTTTTTCTGGAATCTTTTATGTTCATAAACCATAGTCTTATGGCTCAACCAGGCAAGTCTTTCCTAGAACACAGATGTCTGCTTATCATTGTTAATTGTCATGAAATCAAAGCTTTTTTATGGTCAATTTGTTAAAAGGTAAGGCGTTGGGCGGGTATCCAGCTAACTGCTACGCGATTTAAAAAAAAGTTGTGTTTATTTATTTAGTTTTTTTTTTTTTAATAATATACTTACCATCCCCGGAATATGTTCCGCTTCCAGAAAAGTCTGTTCAAATAACAATTTAAGAGAAGTGTTGAAATATAGGTAACACAAATCCTAATAGGTGAAGCAAACCAAAACAAATATTAGACTATGATTCGAAAAAAAAAATATATATATATATATATATATATTATTATTATTCTGGAAAGCAGTATGCATGCCTGATGTATCTGATGGCAAATGTGACTTCTCCACGCAACTTCTAGAGGTTTTTTTTTTTTTTTTTTTGTTTTAATTTTTTACCTGACTGCTTAGAAAGCACAAATGCTCGTAAGTAAGCAACCAGACGGCCAACGGCTTTAGGTCCTCTCCGAGGGATCTGGTTATAAGGATTAATGCCTTACCAAAGGGCACTAGCGTATCGACTTGGTTTCGAACCCGGGTCACCGGATTACGAGACCACTGCTCTACCGACTGAGCTATCGCGCCTCGTGCCATTCTATTGTACCTTCTATTGTATGTTTGAAATGCCAAATAAATAATAATAATAATAATAATAATAATAATCAAGTTGTTAAAGGAAAGGATCTTGAGCGGCCATCTATCAGCTATTCGATTCTCTTATTTTATTTTTACTTACCATCCCCGAACGATGCCCCGCTCCCTGAATAATCTGTTCAAATTACAATGAAAGAAAAGTGTTAAAATATATCTAACACAAACCTAAATAGGTGTACCAAGCCAAAACCAACATCAGACATTTATTCGAAAATAGATATATTGTTATTCTTTAAGAAAGCAGTTTGCATGCCTGTTGTATCACCTGCCAAGGAGACTTCGTACCGCCCCCAACCCCCCTTTACCGTTTTTTCTGGAATCCTTTATATTCTATATCATAGTCTTATGGCTCAACACGGCAAGTCTATCCTAGAACACAGATGTCTGCTTATCATTGTTGATTGTCATGAAATCAAAGGTCTTGTATCATCAATGTGTTAAAAGGTAAGATGTTGAGCGGGCATCTCGCTATCTGCTATTCGATTCTCTTTGTTTCTTTTTACTTACCATCCCCAGACGATGCCCCGCTTCCGGAATCGTCTGTTCAAATTACAATAAAAGAAAAGTGTTAAAATATATCTAACACAAACCTAAATACGTGAACCAAGCCAGAACCAACATCAGACTATGATTCGAAAATAGATATACTGTTATTCTTTAAAGGGATCCTGTAACTTTGTCTCAGATTCTGAAACAAAATCCTGGATTTAGCTCATGCTGCAATGATAATTATAAACCTTTAGGTCAGTCAGGAACTCAATGACTTTTACAAGCCGATCGCCTGTCTGATTATCAAGATATTTATAATTGGAATTACAATTTTTGAAAATCGTTTGCCAAACGGTTTTCATAACAATACAGTCTATTGGGGAAAACAAGTATGGTCAAACCGGTCACTCAAAGATTTTTACTTTTGAGGCACTTCTTGATTATTTTAAAGCGCGATTTGTGTAGGGCTTCAATATGACACCATATCACAGACACTGATAACACGTAGGGCCGTGTATCTCAGATTTAACATTGTTAAACGATCCCTTTAAGAAAGGAGTTTGCGTGCCTGTTGTACCAGCTGCCAATGAAAATTCGTATCGCCCCCCCCCCCCCAATTCACCGTTTTTCTGGAATCTTTTATGTTCATAAATCATAGTCTTATGGCTCAACCAGGCAAGTCTTTCCTAGAACACAGATGTCTGCTTATCATTGTCGATTGTCATGAAATCAAAGATCTTTTATCATCAATTTGTTAAAAGGTAAGATGTTAAGCAGGCATCTAGCTATCAGCTATTCGATTCTCTTATTTTCTTGTTACTTACCATCCCAGGACGGTGCCGAGCTTACAGAATTATCTTTTCAAAATGTCCATGAAAGAGAAATTATGAAATATATATACAAAAACCTAAATAGGTGAACTAAACAAATATATCTGACATTGTTTTAAAATCATTTTCAGGTATCTATATAATATATTATAGTCACATGATAAAAAAAAATTCAAACAAAAAGAGCAGGGCACAGTTGCATATTGATGGATTTAAAGACTTTCACATTATACCTGGGATAAGAACCAAGCAGGCGGCACCGGCATCTTCGTCATGAGCACAGTCATAACGTTCAGGTCTATCGTGGAAACATGTTCCCAGGTTGCTTTCTGTCCCAATACAATCCACATTACGGAGTGAGATGTCTCCTACCCCTTCACCGTATGTAGCTTGCACAGGTGCATATGCTGCACCGAAGAACCCCAGCATTCTGCATACAACATTAGCGTCTCTACCATCCCAGCCATCGTCACAGATAGTTCCCCAAGATCCTTTTTCTCGCACTTCAACTCTTCCCGAGTTATTATTTGGACCATCGGTGAGGCGGACTTCAAGAGAGATAGGTTCTGAAATTAAATGATATATCATGAATTCATGTTTGAGTAAGGGAATACAAGGATATCAGACAAAGAAGCAGATATTAATATAAGACGAGAAACTATAAGATATAGTAAGAGAGAGAGAGAGAGAGAGAGAAAGGAAAGATTGAAGAGAGGGATATAGAGGAGACATAGTAGAAGAAAAAAACAAGACTTGCGTATTAAGAATTTTCGAATTTCACAAACAGGGTGTCATACCTGTACATATGACGCCAGCATCTTCGCTGTGTTCACAATTATGTTCTCCAAATGTACTCTTGAGGCAGTATTCGAGGCTGCTTTCTGATCCAGTACAATCAACTTCATCAAGAAGAATCTTTCCAGAACCCGGACCATATGCAGCACTGACTGGTGAACTAGACGCTTTGAAGAACCCGAGCATTCTGCATACGACATGGGCGTCGTTCAAATCCCATTCATCATCACATACTGTCCCCCAGATACCGTTGTACTGTACCTCAGTACTGGTGTTGTACCGTACCTCGACTCGACCTGAAGCATTATTGCTCGATCTATTAACCAAACGAACTTCAAGCTGGTTGCCTACATCAGGAGTAAGGGAGGACATTTTAATACAGGTTATTATTTTGTGTGTGCTTAAGTAAAGTGTTTGACTACGGTTGACAAGCTCTGTCTTGTCTTGTAGTTTTATTTCCCGGAATGTGGATTTAAAAAGAAATCATTATCATATCGGCAGTTTCTGCTTCCAAGCTAGCATTACAACCCGGACATATACCACAGTCCTATATCTGATTGTCTTTGTGCCCCGTTCCGTCAACTAGTATTAACATTACAGATTCATATCTAGGCTGATTTTAACAGGATAACATTGTCTGTAAATATATAACCACACCTCGTCAAATGTGTGCAGGGGAGTGGAGGCTAAAAAATTGAGGATGAATGGATAATGTAGATATATTTAAATATATATACGGGGATTCATAATGATGTAAGAGAGAAAGTCTGTGAAACACATATTGACATTTATACGAATTATAGTTCAATATATTTTTTTAATCAAAGAGAAAAAGTTCTCACCAATGTTTGTTGTACTCGGGATCCAAACTTCAGGTCGGCTAGTTGGCGAACCTATAGGCGAAAACATCGAAGTGCTAAACAACAATCGTAAAGTCATTCGCGCCAATAGACGGCTACTTTGCGCCACTTGGTGATTAGTTTGTGCCAAAGGTCGCTAAATTGGTTTAAACTTGCCGCCGCTTGGCGCTACTTGCCGACTATATAAATACCGGCCATCGGCTACCTGGTTCAGACCCTCCTCAGCTGCTGTATGAACAACATCTCTACTAAATATTTACAATTTTGATATGTCTGAGGCTTTTGATAATGTTGGAGTGATGATGCTGCTCCATCAGAAGATGATGAGAGATGCTGAGGTGGCCACTGCCTATTTGGCCATGTGGCGCGAAATCTCATTGGCGCAACATTCCAATAGGCGGATTGTTTGCGCCAAAGGGCGATATGATCGCGCCATTTGGTGTCACTTGGCGGACACTTGGCGCTGATTGCTCGATGCAAGTGGCGCGACGAAAATTTCAAACATTTTGACATTTTCTTGCCGCCACATTAAAATTTGGTGCCGTTACGGGCCACCACGAGCCAGTTGGGAGGCAGTTTGAGCCACTACACGCCACTAGGTACCTTATTGGCGACACTAGGCGCCACAGTAAATTGCATTGGCGCAAACTGGCACCAACTGGCGCTGGCCCAGTGGACTCCTAGCATTACTATCCTGGCAGTGTATTAAAAACTGTTTACCCGGTAGACGATTCTCAACATTTCAAACCACTGTACAAAACTCAACTGAGTTCACTCAATATCGGTACTTTATAGTGACAATTAATTGATGACACCTAAATAGCAGTAAAATACAATTTATTTTAACTTATTGATGTTATAGAAAAAATACTATGAAAATTCAAATCATGAGTCTAATGTCAAACTTGCCAATCAGCCACTTCGTATTCATTGTGTGCAAGTGATGCCTCTCAGCACGTACTACAGTGCTAGAGGTCAATACGTATTAGCATTGCCTCTATGCTTTGCTGGAGTGGGAATCCAGACAAGTTTCAAATCCCCCACGCCAGAACCCAAACATATCAAAAGACATGACCTTTCCTGAGGCAATCAGACTATGGAACTCTCTCCCATCCACACATAGGAGCATCACTATCCTGGCTGTGTAGTATAACACACAACACTGGCACCAGTACATTAAAGTAAACATTTTAAAAGACTGTACTACGATTCTTTTAAAAGAGCTTATAATAATTTAAATGGGATATAACCCATCACAAATACATAAAAAATGGAACTTACAAGTTTCGTTGGCGGAAATTTCCTTGGTTTTCAGACATCTGGCCTACTTGTTTGCTTATAGCCCAACAGGCGCGTAGCCAGGGCAGGGGCGTCGCTAGACCTTTTTCAGTGGGGGGGGGGGGTGTAGAGGCCAACGATTACCGACAAAACTAGCGACCAATTACCGACAAAATTAAATGTCCAATATTTACAAATTTAACCCTATAAACCCGGGGCCGAAGGCTAAATTGTTTTTCCTACGGACTATCTATAGTACTTGCGTATTCGCAAATGTTCCTCGACGACATAAATATACGAATTATTTCGTCAACTTAGACAGCATCATAGGTGATATATTTTAATACAGGCGTGGAGCTAGGATCTTATTTTAGGGAGGGACGGTAGTAAGCAAGCGAATCACTTAATCCTGGTCTGAATTCAGTTTCTCCCCCTCCCGCGCAAAGCGTGGAAGCTTTGACGTTCCATTAAATTATGAGAAAAAGCAGAAGATTCGGACGGGTGTACTGTTCTCGACTCTTAATCCTCATCTGAATTCAGTTTTCCCCCTCCTGCGCGAAGCGCGGATGTTTTTGAGTTTCATTAAATTATTAGAGAAAGTAGACGAATCGTTGAACCGTGCTCGACTCTTAATCCTCATCTGAATACAGTTGTCCCCCTCCCGCGCAAAGCGCGGAAGTTTTGACGTTTTATTAAATTATTAGAGAAAGTAGACGATTCGCTGAACCGTGCTCGACTCTTAATAGGTATAGCACACCAAAAATAATTACAACAAAAACATGTTATTTGATAGTTGCAAATGATCAAGCTTCATGAAAGCTTCAAAAAACAAAAAACAGAATTGAAATCGGTCAATGCGATGTGATTTTAAACCATTTTTTTGATATCGCAAAATTACCGAAAAACCTGCCAGAAATGGTCAAATTGTCAAAAAATGGCATAATTCCACAAAGTTGACAACTTAACTCATCACTTTCTAGGACACAAATAATAAATTAAATTATCAGACACTAAAATATCATCTTTGTGGTAAAAATTACAAAAAAGAAAATTCATATATCTATTACCGTTTTGAAAACAGAAGCCAACAAAATAAGTCATTTTTGCCATTTTTGCGAATCTGCAGATATAAAAAAGTTGTGAAAATAACTAAGTCCGCCTAATTAATATGCGCATATGTAATAAAATCAAAACCGAACATGATACATCAGTGAAACCTATGTATATCAGACAGGTATGGAAATATATTTCATTTGTAATAAAATAAAATCATGAATATTCATCAAATATGCAAATTAGGTCATTTCAGCTATTTATATATTCGCGCACTCATTATGCAAATTAGGAAAGTCAAACTGTTCATTTTTGGGGCATTTTTTAAATCATATATTCATAGATCATATTTACACCAAATATTGACCTTAAATTCCTAATATTTTTGCAATGCCAATACAATATGGCGATGGAAATTACTTGGATCACCGTCACAGCTATTTCCTCATATGTTTCACAAATAATTCAGAAAAATCGATCATATGATAAAATGTGTAGACTTTCAGCTACATCACAGTATATTTTTTTTTCAAAAATGTCAGATTTGAGGATTTATGACGATTTTCCGAGATACCATTCAATCTTTGGGCATGATGGTAACCCTCTTGGCCATAACATTCCACAAGAACTGAATTTCAGAGTAAAAGAAACTTTAGTAATCCCAGTACAGTTGTGGCTACCTTGAGTGTAAATAACCCATTAATTCAATGAGTGAAACACATGAGGATATTGCATTTTTGTAGGGGAGTTTTATACATTGAGGTGCATTTTTTTCACCACGCAGAATAGCAGCGCGAGTCAATGGGCGATCATCGGGCCATGTCACACATAGCTGAAAAGACAATATTATAATTCAATAATTAACATATCTCCCACATGCCTATAACAATGAAACTACACAGAATTGTAGTTAAAGGTATGCTTGAAATATATGTGAAATAAAAATTCAAAAATATTGTTGTTTTTTTTTAAATACATTTACAAAAATTGCTATTTCTACCAACTGACTGCTGTTGTGTGTGTGTGTGTTCGCGGGGCAGACTGTTTGCACAGGCAGTGTGATCACCCTACTCTTAATCCTTGTCTGAATTCAGTTTCTCCCCCTCCCGCGCAAAGCGCGGAAGCTTTGACGTTTCATTAAATTATGAGAAAAAGCAGACGATTCGGTGTATTGTTCTCGACTCTTAATCCTTATTTGAATTCAGTTGTCCCCCTCCCGTGCGAAGCGCGGAAGTTTTAGCGTTTCATTAACTTATTAGAGAAAGAAGACGATTCGTTGTACCGTTTTCGACTCTCAAAGAGAAGGTTGAGTTCTTGGAAGAGGTAAAAATAATTTGTGAGCGTTATCATTGTTATTATGCAAGGGTGGAAGAACGTCAGATAAAACGTGTTCCCTGAAAAGCATGGCTCTTCAAATGCCTTCATATTCTAAATATGACATAAAATACGTAAAAATCGGGGAGTAGGTTTTTTTCGCCATGTGCTCATGTAGTCCCATATACATCATTCTGTGTACAGTGCTTGTAACTTTGCCAAGCTTTGGCCAAATGTCTCATCATTTTGATGATTCCAGAACCTTGCAATACACACGAATACTTATATACTAGATGATCAACCTTTTCTGATAGATTCCACATCGTTTCTTTCACAATGCAATCACATGACCAGAACTCAACTTTATCTTTAATAAGCCCTAATCGTCTGAATTCAGTTTCCCCCTTTAAGCTATGGTCACAAATCAGAGCAGCGACCGACCGATCAGTAGCCTGCTCGATCGCTGCTGGAATTAGGCATCGCCCAGCGATTAGGTCGGTGCCCGGGCGGCGACCGCCTAGGCACCGAGCGTATTTTGGGCGGTGAGTGAAAAGTGAGCAGGCGCCGACCAAATTTTAACTCCGCGCTAAGACTTCAGCGGCGACCGAGCGATGCCCTAAAAACGAGCGGTGCCTGGGCGGCAGCCGCTCAGTGGCCGGGCAGCCGCCGGGCAGAATTGGTTAAAAACTCGCCGCTCGGCCGCCGAGCAGGCTACTTTTGGGTAATGTGACCATAGCATTAGCGCGAAGGGAAGCTTTGACGTTTCCTTAAAATATTAGAGAAAGAAGACGATTCGTTGTACCGTTCTTGACTCGTCTAAATTAAGTTTTCCCATACCCGCGCGAAGCGTGGAATTTTCGGCGTTTTATCACAATATAGAGAAAGGAAGACGATTCGTCGTACCGTTGTTGACTCTTAAACCTTGTTTGAATTAAGTTGACCCCCTCCCGTGCGAAGCGCGGAAGTTTTAGCGTTTCATTAACTTATTAAAGAAAGAAGACGATTTGTTGTACCGTTTTCGACTCTTAATAAGCCCTAATTGTCTGAATTCAGTTTCCCCCTTTTACGCGGAAGCGCAGAAGCTTTGACGTTTCCTTAAAATATTAGAGAAAGAAGACGATTCATTGTACCGTTCTTGACTCGTCTAAATGAAGTTTTCCCCTCCCGCGCGAAGCGCGGAATTTTCGGCGTTTTATCACAATATAGAGAGAGGAAGACGATTCGTCGTACCGTTGTTGACTCTTAAACCTTGTTTGAATTTAGTTTCCCCGAAAATGTTAAACCTCTGATTTCTTTAGCTGATATTATAGGAAAGTGAAACTTCGAGAAAATACAAGTATTGTAGTTGTAGTCACTCTCGAAGTCGTCACAGCGGATTAAAAGTCACAGTTCGTAGGGGAAAAAAACTTGTCGGCGGACCGACAATTTACAACTCACCGATTTCAAACTTCTACATTGATATATTACACGAGGATCGAGCAAGAATACCGACACAGCTGACCCGACACAGCAACATATTTACCCGTGTCTTTCTTGCTCCCTCGACGAGACGACTCCACCAACAAGCCCCTTCTCTCTTTTACTCCCACTCCTCCTCTCTCAGGCTCTTACCTCCCCTCTCTCTCCTCTCTTTCGCCCCCCCCCCCCCCGTTTCTTTTGTTTCCCTTTTCTTCTTTTGTATTCTCTTTTCTTTCTTTTCCTTTTTTCCTCTCCTCCCTCTTTTTCTTTTTTCTCTTTCTTTCTTCTCTTTTCTTTCCTTTCTTTTCCTTTCTTTCCTTTCTTTTCCTTTCTTTTCCTTTCTTTTCTTTCCCTTTCCCTCTCTTTTTTTCCCTCCCCCTTTCTCTTTTTTCCCGACGGCAGCGCAATTTTACCGACGATATCCTGACAGGTTGGGGGTGTCGCACCCCCCGCACCCTCCCTTTGGTGATGCCCCTGAGCCAGGGGCGGTGGGGGCGGTCGCCCCCCCCCCAAAAAAAAAAAAAAAAAAAAAAAAAAAAACGCCGGCCAAAAAAAAAAAAAAAGAGAAAGAGAAGAAAAAAAGTAGGAGGAAGTAGGAAGAAAAAGGGAAAGGAGTCGAGAACGGTACAACTAATCGTCTTCTTTCTCTAATAATTTAATGAAACGTCAAAGCTTCCGCGCTTTGCGCGGAACGGGGGAAATTGAGTTCAAATTAAGGATTAAGAGTCGAGAACGGAACAAAGAATCGTCTTCTTTCTCTAATAGTTTAATGAAACGTCAAAGCTTCCGCGCTTCGAGAGAGGGTGACTGAATACAGATAAGGATTAAGGGTCGGGAAAGGTACAACGAATCGTCTTCTTTGTCTAATAATACGTCAAAGCTTCCGCGCTTCGCGCAGGAGGAGGGGGGTGACTGAATTCAGACAAGGATTAAGAGTCGAGAACGGTACTTCGAGTCGTCTTCTTTCTCTAATAATTTAATGAAACTTCAAAGTTTCCGCGCTTTGCGTGGAAGGGGGACTGAATACAGATAAGGAATAAGGGTAGAGAAAGGTAGAACGAATCGTCTTCTTTGTCTAATAATACGTCAAAGCTTCCGCCTTATGCGCAGGAGGGGCGGACTGAATTCAGACAACGATTATGAGTCGAGAAAGGTACAACGAATCGTCTTCTTTCAAAGCTTCCGCGCTTCGCGCGGGAGGGGTGAAACTCCCCCTCCCTGCAACTAGCCTAGTATCAAAGAGTCATCGTGTTGGAAATCCATACTTCCAGCCCTAAGAAAAGCAACAGCTCTGGTGGAAAGAAAAGGAGTTAAAGAAAGCCAAAAGCTACTCAGAGAAAATTGAAACTCATGAATGTTAATTTCCAGAGCGTTCGAAATAAAATCCCCTTATTTCAAGCTCATGTTGAAAAGGAGAAACCAGATGTTATTTTTGGTACTGAAACCTGGTTAGATGAAACTGTATTCAGTAATGAAATCCTACCTCCAACCTATCAACTTTTTAGGAAAGATAGGAAAACAAATATCACTGGTGGCGGTGTTCTTCTAGCTATTAGAGATGACTTGATTAGTAAAGAAGAATCAAATCTCTGCTCCCAGTCTTGTGAAACGCTATGGGCAAGTATCCACATGAAAGGTAGTCAAGCTACATATTTTGGAGTTGTTTACAAACCTGTTAGCGGTAACACAAAGAAAGACCAGCAATGTATTGAGGAACTCTCGCAGATCCTTCACAAAATCCCCCCTTACAGTCACATTTGGGTTTCAGGGGATTTTAATCTTCCAGATGTAGATTGGGCAAAAAACTGCTTCGTACCAGGAGGCAGGTATCCGGCAGTTAGTAAGCAAATGCTAGAATTAGCAACAGAACTAAATCTCGGACAAATGGTAAATGAACCAACAAGGAATGGAAATATTCTCGACTTTTGTCCAGAATATAGATATTTTGCCAGGACTCGGTGATCATGATATTGTTTTGATTGATGCACTACTAACTCCACAAAGGGTTAAAGCCCCACGTAGGAAAGTCTACTTGTATAAAAAGGGAAACTTTGAACAGATCAACAAGGATATTCAGGACTTTGCAAATTCCCTCAAAGGTGATATCATTGCACGCTCTAGTGTAGAAGACATATGGGATAACTTCAAGAATGTTCTTCTCTCCTCAATCAAAGAAAACATTCCGAATAAATTATCTAAAAACAGCACTCAGTTACCATGGTTAAAGGGGTCTCATGTAAGAATGATTCGTCGGAAACAACGGATGTATAATAAAGCTAAAAAAGACGAATCACCAACAAGACTGGAATGAATATAATTCATTTTGTCGGGCAACATATCGTAGTATACGTAAAGCTCGGTCAACTTTCCTGTACAACGTCGGGGAGAGTCTGGAATCTGGTGATACCAAACCCTTTTGGCGTTTCATCAAGAATTCTAGACAAAACTTTTCAGGGGTGGCACCCTTAAACACAAGGGACGGGATAGCAACATCTGCAAGTGAAAAAGCAAATGCATTAAATGATCAATTTGAATCCGTCTTCACAAGAGAGGATCGTGAAAACATACCAACTGTACTACCATGATCTACATGTAAAGCCATGCCAGCTATTAATGTGACTGTTCAGGGTGTAGAGAAACTTCTGCGAGGACTTCATACACGGAAGGCGTCTGGTCCAGATGGGTTAACACCAACAATTCTTAAAGAATGTTCCAGTAGCATTGCACCTATCTTAACCATTATTTACCAGAAATCAATATCTACTGGTGAACTTCCAAGAGACTGGTTACGATCAAATGTCACTCCCCTGTACAAGAAAGGTAATCGTTCGGAACCAGCTAACTACCGTCCTGTATCGTTGACCTCGATCCCATGCAAGATTTTGGAACATTCAAATTGATCCAACAGAAATGGAAAGTACTTAGTGGACATGGCAGTTGAAAAGAACCTAGTTATAGCAAGTGGTCAGTACTGTAAGAAAAAAGGGAAATTGTGGACCTATATTAGCCCAGGTGGAAGTAAATGCCAACTGGATTATATACTAATAAGGAAAAAGTGGAGGAACAGCTTGAATAATGCCGAGGCGTATAGCACTTTTGCCAGTGTAGGATCCGACCATAGAATAGTATCTGCAAGAGTCCGTTTGAGCCTTCGAAAGAGCAAAACCTTGGCAAAAGGAAAACAGCATGATTGGAATCTTCTCAGCACTGACAACCACCTACAGAAGCTATACAGCATTGAAGTCCGCAACAGGTTCCAGCCACTAGAGAAGGAGGAAGAATCAGCTACCGAGAGGTATGAGCGATTCATAACAGCGCATAAGGAGGCTACTGAGAAAGTTATCCCAGTGAAAAAGAAGACAAGAAAGTTGCATTTTCCCAACGATACACGTGTAATTAGTGCTAGAAATAAAATCAATAAAGCCTACATGGAGTACCAGAAAGATACAACTGATGAAAATCGACAGATCTACAAGCAAGCCAAGCAGAACCTTGAGGAAGCATACAATGTAGTTATAGAAGAAGATCTTGATAGTAAACTAAAAGATGTGGAGAGAGCGCATGCCAACAGTAAACATGGGCAGAGCTGGAGACTCATTAATGACATAACTGGAAGGAAAGCATCCCCGAAAGGGCAGTTAAAAGGAGACACACATGAAGACAGGGTCAGAAACTGTTTCAACCACTTCAAGAATCTTCTTGGAAGCCCTCCTGACATAGATGATGAGGATGAAGAAATTCTGCCTATACTAGAGAGTCTGAACATCAAGACAGGGCCATTTGATCTGAAAGAATATTCAAAGGCAATAAAGTCACTAGTAGAAGGGAAGAGCTTTGGGGAAGATGGCATACCACCAGAGGTTCTAAAAAGATGTGACCTTGATGAAATCATTCTGAGTTTCTGCAACAACGCTCTGATCAATGAAGAAAAGCCTCACCAATGGTCCATACTGAACATCGTACCAATACCAAAGTCTGGAGACCTGAGCCAAGGAGGAAACTATCGAGGAATCAGTCTAAGCTCCATCGTGGCCAAAACTTTCAATAGATTGATTTTGAACAGGATCAGACCTGTACTTGATAGTCACCTGAGAACCAACCAAAATGGATTCAGAGTTGGAAGGACCACAGTGGGACATATTTTGGCACTTCGCAGGCTTATAGAAGGAGTAAAAGAAAATCAACTCCCGGCTATTATCACATTTATTGACTTTCGCAAAGCCTTCGATACCATCCACAGAGGAAAGATGTTGAAGATCCTTACTGCATATGGCATACCGGAGCAACTGATGAATGCTATTGGCAAGATGTACGAGGACACCAAAGCAAAAGTAATATCACCTGATGGAGAGACTGACTTCTTTGAAATCATGGCTGGTGTGCTTCAAGGTGACACGCTTGCACCTTACCTTTTTGTAATAGTCCTCGATTATGCCTTGCGAACAGCTATAGACGGCCATGAAGAGGAACTTGGATTCCAACTGAAAAGAAGGAGAAGTAGGAGAGTTGGTCCGGAAATCATAACAGACCTAGATTTTGCCGATGACATAGCCCTTCTATCTGAGGAATTAGAGCAAGCCCAGAAACTCCTGAGCAGGGTGGAGACATCGGTAGGCAAGGTCGGGCTCCGGATGAAATCGGGCAAAACTAAGTTCATGTCATTCAATCACAGGGAGATCATCACTATAAAAACAAATGATGAAATTCAGTTGGAGAATGTCCCTGATTTCAAGTACCTGGGAGCACTGATGGTGAGCACAGAAAAAGATGTGAAAGCTCGTAAGGCAGCAGCATGGAGAGCGTGTAGTAAGCTTGGAAGAATCTGGAAATCTTATCTTCACAGGCAGTTCAAACAACGTTTGTTTGTTGCTACAGTTGAATCTGTGCTGCTATATGGCTGCGAAGCATGGACAGTTACAACAAAGTTGGCAAAGGAATTATATGGTTGCTACACCAGACTTCTTAGGACAGCATTCAACGTGCACTGGAGTCAGCATATGACAAATAAGGAGCTGTACGGGAAACTACCAAAAGTATCAGAAAAGATCAGGAAAAGAAGACTACGTTTTGCAGGCCACAGCTGTAGGAAAATCGATGAACCAATATCTCAGCTTCTACTCTGGAAACCAAAACACGGGAAGAGGAAACCTGGAAGACCTCATCTTACCTATACAGACCTACTCAAGAAGGACACGGGACTTGAACTGTCAGAGATAAAAGCAGCCATGCTGGACAGGAATGTGTGGAAGGCCATCACAGCTCGGGCAGTTGACCCGACTTAAGCAAGTAAGCAAGTAAGCATTATTTATCATAGCGTAATGTCTCACCTAGAGGAAATCGGTTACCTGAACGACAAACAGCATGGCTTCCGTAGGGGTCACTCATGTGAGACCCAGCTAGCCTTGACCGTCAATGATCTTGCCAAGATGTTAGAGGACAAAGGCCAAGTCGACGTCATTATCATGGACTTTTGCAAGGCGTTCGATATGGTCACACATGAGAGACTCCTCCTAAAACTTCATCATGCCGGAATCCAAGGATCTTTGCACAATATGGATTAAAAACTTCCTTACAAAAAGATCTCAACAAGTTGTTCTTGATGGTGCCTCCTCATCTTCCATACACGTCACGTCAGGAGTACCGCAGGGCACTGTATTAGGCCCTTTGCTGTTTCTCATGTACATAAATGACATATCTGACGGAATAACGTCAGAAGTCCGACTTTTTGCCGACGATTGCATCATGTATAGGCAGATAAAGAGCAACCAAGATAGTCTGGATCTACAGAGAGACATCAATCGCCTGGTTGCTTGGGAACAACGCTGGCAAATGAAATTCAACAAAACAAAATGTTATGCAATGCATGTTACTCACAAAAAGAAGATAATCGAAACACAGTATCGAATGGGGGATTCCGTTTTGGAAGTTGTACTCAGGCACACATATTTGGGGGTAGAACTTGACAGTAAACTCAGCTGGGCAAATCACATCCAAAATGTTACATCAAGGACAAATCGGATGCTTGGATTACTTCGGAGGAACCTCTTTAGCTGCTCTCCAAAAGTAAAACTGTTTCCTATAAAACTCTCGTCAGGCCACGACTTGAGTACTGTGCCTCAGTTTGGGACCCTTATCAGAAGGAATACATAAAACAACTCGAAGGAGTTCATCGACGTGCTGCAAGATTCGTCTTGAACCGTCATGAACGCCGGAGCAGCATCTCTGGGATGATCTCCTATCTGAAATGGCAACCATTGGAGCACAGAAGAGCAGCCCAGAGGTTGACTTTCCTCTACAAATCCATCCACAACTTAATTACCGTTGATACTTACCACTACCAAAACAGGTCATCTGGAGTAGGGGTATCTACAAGAATAAGGTCTTCAGTATCATTCAAGAAGTTATCCGCTGTAAAGGACTGTTATAAACACTCTCTATATCCCAGGACATTCCCCGATTGGAACTTTCTCCCTACCCATGCTAGAAATACCCCCACCCTTGGAGCCTTTAAAGATACCTTACAAAAGCTCAACATGGGCGAAATAATTGCTAGAGCCCACTTCAGAAATTAAGTATAGGATACTATGCTCAGTCGACTGCGCCTGCATGTTACTTCCCAGCTGAGGAGTTTATGCAGTAGCCCACCAGAACCAGAACCAGAACCCCCCTAGGGAGCGCGCTACGCGCGCTATTTAAGTGATTCGCACGCTTCGCGTGCTCACTACCGCCCCCCTAAAATGAAATCCTGGCTACGCGCTTGTAGCCCAATCGTCTTCAGCTAACGTGCGCCATTTTCGGATTTAATGACGTTATTTAAGACCGGTCTCGACCTCTATACGCCCGAATTGAAACGCGATCGGTTGTGTACACAGCTCACCGGTAGGCTATTGCGTACGACCGTTTTTAGAGTTTGGTATTAAATACATATACATTTTAGCCCAACTAAGCCGACATGGGTGGCGGAGCATTACTTCATAATTCCAAAGTATAATATCCAATTTAGCAATAATATTGTGGGGTCTTAATAATAATAATAATGATACTAATAATAAGCATTTCTATAGTCTATCTAGAGATTCGTACGGAATAAGAGGCCTAGGTGCATTGAAGGTAAAGACCAGTATTGGAAACGCCCCAATTTCAAAAAATGAAATGGAAGCTCTTATTACCAATCATGTGAAAGAATATGTTTTGACTAATACATGATGATAACAAATTTGCCGGGAAACCGCCTACTAATTGATATATTTTGTAAATTAGTTTAGCTACATGGTCTGTGAGAGATAAACGCACGTGTCGCGCACGTGTGCGTAGTCCCATATACACCTTTATGTGTACATTGCTTGTAACTTTACGAAGACTGGGCCACATTTCTTATCATTTTGATGATTCCAAAACCTTGCAGTTCACACCAATACTTATATGCTAGATGATCAACCTTTTCTGATCGATTCCACCACGTTTCTTTCACAATGCAATCGCATGACCATTACTGGTCTTTACCTTTAAACCTGCGATAAAGCAATACATGAAAACGTCTGCGAGATAAGACAACTACCCTCAGATATTGCGCAAGAAAGCGGCAAGAGCTTTAGATCGCGTCACATATGGTTTCACCGGGGTCCAGACAACTCGCCCCAAGACAACTCGACACAATACCCTGGATATCTCGCCACAATACACTGGACATCTCGCAACAATACCCTGGACAACTTGCCACGGTCGAGTTGTTCAGGGTATTGTGGCGATATATCCAGGGTATTATGTCGAGTTGTCAAAGGGCGAGCTGTCTTTGTGGCGAGTTGTTTATGCATGTAGAAGTCAGTGTATGGTGTGCGCAACGTGCGCAGTTTCGATGTCATCGCAATCGAGGAGGGAATCATGCTGCCGTCTCTGTAAAAGTAGAAAAAGGGGCTTTAAAAGTGTTAAATTCTTTTTTTTCTCTTCTATTATTAAATTAAGACTCTTGAATATTGTAAAATGTAAGACAAATATAGCATAACCTATGTATGTTGTATTTGCCTACCACATACATGCAGTGCTAGAGGTCCATACGCATTAGCATGGACACTATATGCTTTGCTGGAGTGCTCCCATCGAGTATATAAACAACAGCACCTCCTGATCTTTATGCTTATTTTGAGCCGCACATAGTATTAATATGTAGTGAGATTTTTACTTGCACCTTCATCTGGGCACTTAAGTTAAGCACAAGTACGATAATATGCCAACGACAGTCGAACTGGAAGACGAAGAAGAAGAAATAGAAATGGTTTGCCAATTACGATACAACTACCATTAAAACTAATAAGCCATTGATTTATGCTATGCTTACGTGTACGGCTCCTGTACTGTCATAGTCCTCTGTTGAGAAGATGTGCTAATAATATAATACCATTACAAGTTATAAGCATTCAACGTGTGCTTACCTATGTCAATTTCACTTGAGGTCCATGTGTCATAGTCATCTGGTTCTGAATCTATATTTGATACACGTCCATTGATATGTGGGAGAAGAATGATGGACAATATCAATCGAAACGAGACAATTTCCCAATTGGCCATTGTCGGATTCTAAGGAGAGCGAGATAGAGGATATGCTGTATGTAGTGATCCGGCTGGGAGCATTGTGTCACATTCAGGGCTAGGGTCGAAGGGTTTTCCCACGTCACATTGAACACTATACAAACAGAAACATGACTCCACACTCCCTACAATACATCATAATAGGGACTGTTCGTTTTGCGTGGACTGATACGTGTCACGTCCATTCAAGTCAGTGCATTAAAAGGACGTCGATCGTAGCAATCCGCGTTGTCTTTGTGCAAATCTAAAAGTCCCTAATAACTAGTTACCTACGTACCCCTTGGCCTTGAAGGCTTGATGTATACTAACTATGAGTATGAGAGCCATCTACAAAAAGCATATATTTCGACGAAAAAATCTTTCTCTGTCCCTTCTCTCTCAGGCTCTCTCGATCTCCATTCCTTTGTTTCTAATAAATGGCATCATTCAAGTGCTGTGGATCATCATCATCAGCTATGTACATTTTTTCTAAAACTTGGAGATGGGGATGGGGTATAAAGGCATACCAAAGAAAATCTCTTGCCGAGATGGCCATCTCGCATCACTGTTGCACAGCATAACAGAAAAGGTGGTCGAATAGATATCAATTTGAATTTAAAGTCCCTCTTAAGTTTTGGGAGCCCCGAATTTGCCCAAAATGTTATGGCAAAATTTCACTTAAATTGTCTTATTATGTGACACAGGATGTCAATTAACACACACGATCTGCAAGGATTTTCAAAATAAATGTGTTTGGTAAAAGAATGCAAAAGTCAGGTTTTGTGTAATTTTACACGTCGCGTATTTCAATATTAATAAACAATTTAAATGAAATTTGTGAGGCTCGAGCCCAATCATTAACTCTTGGGGGGAAGGCTTTAAACACCTACCATTTTCACATGCAGACATCATTCTTTCACCTTGAAACAATCGTGTTTAGAATATTGAGCTTTCCCTTTTATGTTTCTGAATTTATGTACTGACCAGATTATAAACACAGCCTTCATTAACCTTGGTTGTAGTAAAATAGCAGTTAGTATTATGGATTACAACCCCCTGTTTGGCCTGGATAGGATAGAGAGAGAGAAGCGAGAGAGAGACAGAGAGTGAGAGAGAGAGAGAGAGAGAGAGAGAGAGAAATGAGTGAAAAAGAGGGTAGGAGATGAGAGAAGAGAGAGGGAGAGAGAGAGAGATGGATAGATAGAGAGAGAGAGGATATAAAGGGAGAGTTATAAAGACAGACAGAGATAGAGAGAAAAGGAGATCGAGAAAATTGAGAGAGAAATGAGGGAGATGAGAGGGAGATAAGGATAGCGAAAGAGAGAGAGAGGGGGAAGAGGTGATGAGAGAGAGGGGATATATAGTGAGAGATATAAAGACAGAGAGAAAGAGAGTAGAGAGAGAAACAAAGAAGTAGAGAGAAGCTGAGAGAGAGAGAGAGAGAGAGAGAGAGAGAAAAGGGGAAAGAGAGAGAAGAGGATAGAGAGAAAGGGAGGGAAGGAGATGAGAGAGAGAGAGAGAGAGAATACAAAGTGAAAGATAGAAAGACAGAGAAAGAGATCGAAAGAGGGGAGAGAGATAAACAAAGAAGTGGTGAGAAACAGAGAGAGGGGGAGAGAGAGAGAGAGAGGGGGGAATGAAGGAGAAAGAGACAGAGAGAGGAGGATAGAGAGAAAAAGAGGGAAGGAGATGAGAGAGAGAGTGAGAGAGGGGATAGAGAGAGAGAGGGGGAGAAAGAGAGAGGGGGAAACCGAGGGGAGATAGAGAAGAAAAAAAATAGAATACTATTAAAGCAAGAACAATGTGATGGAATCCGTGACGAAATATGCAACAAGTCGCATATTCTGTCGCGAATAATTCACGATGAAATTCGCGACGAAATACGCGACGTAAAACATGGTCTAAACGTGTAACACGGTGAAAATGAGTCGCTGTATGTGGACGCAAATTCTATACAGTGCGTTGGCATTACATCTATAGCTAGATGTTTGCCGCTCGCTTGAGCTAACTATATATTAATAGAGGAAGCAGCATACATGTAACTAATCAATATATTCGGGGGAGGCACCAACAAAAAGGGCACTTTATGGAAAAGGGGCACCTACAAAGAGAAACTCAAAGCGAAAATATAGGTTTGGTATAAACCCCTACTTTGTGATTACATTATCAGAGTTGATTTCAATATATGTTTCTCTCTTTACATGCATGGTCTAAGATGTAGTGCTTATAATCATCATAATATTTTGCAGTTCAGTATGAGGGTCTAAATATTGCAATCTGAATAAAATACATTTTATAATGAAGAAAAAACAATCCTGATGGGGTCTTAAGCACAATCTAATCATGCAGAACTGAAATTATCTTTAATAAGTGACATAATCATATTAACTATAAATACGAGCGAGCGTAGTCATGGGGAGATAATCAATTCTCAATCTACATTTGCTGTACCGAAGTTAAAAAATCTGTGTTAACAATTTATTTTTAATTGTTTAAATGACTGAAATTATCTTCCATGGCCAATGTCACAGTTGTCTCCTTTTCCTCTACCCCTTCAACTTTCCCACCTCCTCTCTTCATCTCACCCTTCTCAATCCTCTTTTCCCTCTTTCCCCTCCTGCTTTTGCTTCTTCTAATTGTTCTCGTTTTTTTAGAGTCTGGTTGAAACATTATAACCTTTTCTTTAGAGTAGATATTACCTAGAGTAAATTTAAATTCGTACAATTTTTCATATAAGTATTTATTTTCTACATAACTTCGCCTCTATCATTAGTAGTTTGTTAATGTATAATGCTTGAATTTTGATCATTATGATAATTGTTACTATTCGCACAACCCTCTGTAAATCATCGTTCTATCCACATTTGAATCTTCTTCTTCCTCCTTCTCTTCTACTTTTTCTCTTCTTCTCCCTCTTCATCCTCTTCTTAATTTTACCATCCTCCTTCTATGCTTTCTTTACTCTACACCACCATCATGTTCTTCTTCACTTTTCTTTATCTCCTTTTTATATAAAAATGAGTTAGGGAGATC
Organism: Strongylocentrotus droebachiensis; assembly: GCA_035222895.1. Taxonomy (NCBI): domain Eukaryota; kingdom Metazoa; phylum Echinodermata; class Echinoidea; order Camarodonta; family Strongylocentrotidae; genus Strongylocentrotus; species Strongylocentrotus droebachiensis. The sequence continues at coordinate 83,727 of JAVYIG010002787.1, forward strand.
AAATAATAATAAGAAATAAGAATTTTAAAGTTAAATATTATTTTTAACAATTTACTCATTCAAGTTCAGTTCATTAATTTGATGTCTTTTAATATGAATGTCTGTATATTGTATTTTACATTTGTAAAACATTGCCCAATTCGGCCTTGTAGGCCGCGATGCATTGTTGTTCTTTTATTTTCAATTCAATTCGATTCAATTCAATTCAATAGAAAAAGGTTGCTCTTAGTCGCTCTGAAATACAGGGAAGTGACGTTATGGGGAAAGGAAAAGGAAAAGAGAGCACTTATCAGAATGGAAAAGGAGCATGTGTCGGTTGTGAAGATGGGGCACTCCTCGGCTTCTTCCTGAAAAAGGCGCCCACCACAGATGAAAAGGGGGCACTAATTATAGGGGCATTTATCAGATATTTTAAAAAAAAGTTCATTTATGAAAAGGGGGTCTCTTATAAAAACTAAAAGGGCATTTTTCTTACGTAAAAGGGGGAACTTTTGGGATACTCGAGAACAGGGTCCCCCCCCCCCCGCCCCCCCCCCCCCCTTTTTTCATTCTTTATCGGCGGGCACGTATACGTCTCAGGAATGTGTTTTTCTACGTTTTTCCTCCTTTGCTTGTTTAATAGCACCCTCACACCCTCTCTAAAATCATTCCTCGAGCTCTGTTTATCATTCCTATAACCTTATATAGCAAACGATTAGTTATCAGTATATCACTCTGCATACCCAGTGATTTAATGATAACTATATAAGTAATACAATTAATAGGGAATTGAAGGGGATGGGCCATTCGCATTTCGTTTCATTTGTCTCTCTTTTTCATATTTTACAAGTGATTTATGACTCTTTTATGAACTCTATCCAAAACCAAACAACATCTAATCCGGATGAAATCTTTTTTTTTTAATTACACATGTACGAGTAAGGTAAACGAAGAGAAATTTTAAGATTATAGAAAAAGCAAGATCAAGAGAAGGAAATAGAATTAGAAGAAGAATAGAGGAAGCAAATAAACAAAGAAATTGGTATAGAAAAGAGGTGATAAAGAAAAAGAATTTCAGATATGGTATCACTTTTATCTTGCTCCTTTCACTTTTTCCCTAGTTTTTCTCTCATTTGTTTTTTCTTTCTTTCATCTTGGTTTCTTTTCTCCCATATTCTATATTTCTTCCATTCAGTTATTTATATTTTTTTCATTTTATTTTCTTGCTTACTTTCCGGCATATTTTCATCACCAATAGAAAGTAGCATGTGCTAGATGTAAACAGAAACGTTTATATCTTCAAATTCCAATGGCAAAACAGAACCCGCCTGATTTCCGTGGAAGGTGACGGTTTTGTGCCGGTGAAGCGAACAGCAATTAACATGGCGAAGTCCAGATGCGTCGCGCTAATCTGCGTTTTTGTTCACTTGAATCTCTCTTTTTACACAAATATCGCTCTTAATTGACAATGATTTGTGTATGGGATAAAAGATGGATCCTGAAACTACTTATATGCTCTTTCGCAGGGGCGGCGTTTTCTTTTCACGGCAGGGGGGGGGGGGGGGGGACGAAATGCGAGGGACGAGGGAGCAGTGGCGTAATAAGCAAAAATGTTTTTGGGGCAGAAAAAAAATCAAAATCACCACCCCTCTTACATGTTACGTAGGCCCTTGGAACATTTTCAAATGGGGGGGGGGGGGTAAAGTATTTACGATCAGGTAGAGAAGATTTTTGTTATTTTATTTGTCTAAACGCTGCACTATTGGGCCCTCCAGAGCCTAAAAGTGTGTTGCAGTCTTTAGTCAGTATTTGCTATGCATTTTTTTGTTTGCACTGACTGACCCCCCCCCCCCCCCCCCCAAAAAAAAAAAAAAAAAAAAAAAATGGTCTTTATTAAGCTGATTTCATTATACTCTACTCTGGCGTAAATTCGGCGAAACATACAAACTATAGCTAGCTCGAGCGAGCAGCATTATGTAATTACAACGCTCTGTGCATGCGCCCACAGTGACTAATTTTTTAAGCAACGATTGCTGAGTAATATCGACACTCTCGACACTATTCGTTAAACAGTTCATTGCACTCTGTTGAGTCCACTGTTCGCAGGAATTAAACAGAGAGAGATAGAAGTGAACATTCTCACCATTAACGACGATGTATCATTATTTATCTGAATTGTTCATCGTCTCTACAATGCTATTTGAATAAACAAAATGTCCGTCTAAATGTCAGGCTTCCTGGGAGAAGTTTCAATTGTGTTTAAGATATTTCTTGCTTGGACCCAGTAGATCCCGCTGTTTCAACGATATTTGTTATTATCATTTGTATCATAATCAACATCATTATTATCAGGGGAGGATCCATGGGGCCATGAGGGAGCACGCCCCCCCCCCCCTTTTTTTTTTCTTCCGACCCAAAAATAGCAAGATATGGATCTAAAGGGGAAAGACTAAAAAAGAGAAGAAAAACAATGTGCAGAGTATGACAAAAGAAGATGCAGCCATGCTGGATAAATGCTATGGGGAAGGCCTGCCGTGTCCCTCGTTCCAGTCAGCAGAAATCAGAGTCCGGAGCAGAAAGTAGGACTGTTCAGATCGAGTCCAAACCACAGAGTCTGCAGTCCACTCTAGCAATGACATCACGACTGATGCTCCCCTCTAGCGATGACATCACGACTGATGCTCCCCTCTAGCGATGACATCACGACTGATGCTCCCCCCTAGCAAAGACATCACGACTGATGCTCCCCTCTAGCAATGACATCACGACTGATGCTCCCCTCTAGCGATGACATCACGACTGATGCTCCCAAACATACATCGCATCCTACCTCTTGCATCCCAGTAAACAGTGTGGGGTTGAAACTTGTCAACACTATACTGCATCAGATGCAAGAGGACCGTCTGAATGGACTCCTCTTGCTATTCGTCCAAAACTGTTCGACTTAAAACAAATAATTATTAGGGTGGACTTCCCCTTTAATTAAAGGGGGCTATTTTGGGGGCGGGGGTAACGGTTCTAGGTTTTTTTTTCAGGGTTAGGGGTAATTGTCCTCGGGGGGAGGGGTAATTGTCCACGAGGGGTATTTATCCTAGGGATAGTTTTCCGGGGGCAATTGTCCTCGGGGGTAATTTTCTGAGGGGTAATTTTCCAGGGGGTGATTGTCCAGGGGGTAATTGTCCTGATACGTAGTAGTACATATAGTCAATTCTTCTTCTTCTTCTTCTATGTGCCATATCCTGAGACGTTGGCGACCATGGACTGAAACAGTGCAAGATTTTCCAAACCATTCTTCCGTATAACTTGGCCCAAGACGCTCAGCTGACCTCTAATTCAGAAGCTTTCGTCTTGTTCCTGTCATGGCAAATACCTAATCATTGGAAACTCTTTCTGTTCATGAAATTCTTAGCATCCTTCTCAGGAACCAAACTTCACAACTTTCCAGTCGCTTTCTTAGGTCTGATCTCAGGGTCCAAGCTTCACACCCAAACATTAGAACTGGATACACGTAGCAATTGAGTACGCGGAGTCTCGTTTTCATCTGTAAATAATATCTTCAAATCCTTCTCCCAGCACTACACGTGCAGCTCGTTTTTGAACCTTTTGTAATTTAATCGTTTGTATTTGAAATCGCTCAGACCACACCGAGGAACAATAATCAAAATGAGGAAGTACGCTGGCATTATACAGAAGTTTTAGAGATCTTGTTGGAACATAACTTTTGGCTCGCTTAATTACACTGATATTTCTTTGAGCAGTTTTAATAACTTTTTCCACATGCTCCATACAACGTAACTCCTCGTCAATCATGACACCCGAGCATTTTGCCACTTTTACTCTTTTCAAACAGCTGCCGTTTAGTGTGACAGAAAAATCATTTACTCCATTAAGAACTGATCGTGATCCAATAAGCATCACATTTGTCTTTTCCGCATTAAGAACTAGACGGTTTGTTGTTACCCATGAAAATATGTTTTCCATATCTTTGGTTAGCTTTTGTTCTACTTCTGTGACATTACTCCCGCTGACTGTTAGAGTTGTGTCGTCAGCATACATATCAACAATGCCATCATGAATACATTTGGGTAAACTATTTATGTAGATAGAAAAAAGGAGTGGCCCTAGAATCGAACCTTGTGGGACTCCCATCATAACTTTTGAGGAACTCGAAGTAGCCCCTTTAAAACAAACCATCTGTTCTCGGTTGGACAGATATGATACAAACCACTGAATACTAGTATCAGAACATCCAATGGCTGTCAATTTATGTAACAGAATATCGTGATCGACAGTGTCAAATGCTTTCCTCAAATCAATGAAAGCAACACCTGTTAACTTATTGTTATCTAAATTCAAAGCCCACTGGTTTACAATTTTCATTAGAGCTGTTGCAGTAGAGTGAAGAGGACGAAAGCCTGACTGATTAGGATACAATATTTCATTTTTGTTTAGAAAACCACATGGTTGAAAATGCACAGCTTTCTCTAGAATCTTGCTCACAACGGATAATACCAAAATTGGTCTGTAATTACCGGGAGTGGACATATCACCAGTCTTATAAATTGGAATCACCCTTGCTTTTTTCAAGCCTTTTGGTACATGTCCTGTTGTAATTGACTTATTGATAAGATATTTTAAGGAGTCCACAATGATATGCTTTGACATTTTTAAAAGACGGCAACTTATTCCATCATCTCCGGTTGCTTTATCATCACTCATATTTTCAATTTCTTTGAAAACAAATTCGCTCGTGACTTGCTGTAGCTCAAATTTGCCTTCTGTATTAATAATCTCAGTGTCATCTAAAATTATTTCAGAATATTTTGGGATACCACTTGTTATATTTTGAGCACATGTAACAAAATATTCATTAAAAATTTGAGCAATACCTTTATCATCTCTAGTTTAAGCCCCATTCACTTCAATGCTGCAGGGTAAGTATTGATTAGATTTAGGAATAATATGTTTGACACTTTGCCACATTTTTTTGCTATTTCCTTTATTGTCATCTATCTGAGCACTGTGATAATTTCTTTTTTCTTTTCTCAGAAGATGATTTACCTTGTTCTTTAGTTATTTATTTATATCTTCCTCTTAGCCTCCCCCTTCTCTTCCCCTTCCTTTTCTTCTCCTTCTTGTCCTCTTCCTTTTTTTGAAAATGATAGGGGCGGCCGCCCCCCCTCCCCCCTGTGGCGCCGCCCCTGTTATCAAGTATCCCCAATCATGTGAGTAGAATTTTAGGTCACTAAGTCAGGGTCAAAGGTCTTTTCCGGTCAACAAACTTAGACTATCAGGTTAAGATTTTGAATTTTTAGCATAATTTCAAAAGTGTTTGCTCAGATTCCATGAAACTTGTACCCAAAAGTTATCAAGTATCACAAATCATATGACACAAATTCCATGTCACGTAGTCAAGGTCAAAGGTCATTTTTAGGTCAGTAGACTTGGATTATGTTTTTCACAACTTAAAGGGATAGTTGAGTTCTGTTGCAGAGGGCGCTACACAAAATACTTTTTTTTTTTGTCAGATAATGAAAAACTGAGTGTCAAATTTAAAAGAACATAATATTTAAATGACAAAATCATCTTTGTTTGATCAAAATCGGTTCAGAGACGGCTGAAATATAACGATTTCTAATACTTGTGTACCACCACAAATATTAGATATTTGGAAAAAATTGGAAAAACCGTTGAAAAAAACGAAATAACGCCTTTTACATCGTATTTCAGCCAATGCCGATGTTGGCTTTTTGTTGGCATTTTCGTGTTGCTTAAATTACCTACAATTAGCCGGCTCATGTATTGTTATTTTAAATTAAATTATTAATTAACGGTCACCGTGTTTTTATTAAAGTGGAGCTCAGTGGATTGGTATGATCGTATTGGCTAAATTTCACACATTTTGGGGTCTAAAATTACCTTCATAGCAATTTTAGGTTCTAAAAGAGCACTATAAATGTCATAGATAAGAATAAGCGTAATAACCATGCACTTTGAAGGCAGTTGCGGTCTGAAAACAGAACTCAACTATCCCTTTAATATATGAGTATTAATAAATCAATTATTGTGATTTGTTCATATTTCATGAAAGTTATCAATCTTGGTAATAATAGTAAATAATTCTTCTGATGATTCTTATTCAATATTCACTTCAAAATGCTGATTATATTTAGAGGATTTCATTGGGGGAGGCTGCTAACAGAGGCGGTCACCTTCAAAGGGAAATCCTCAAAGCGAAAAGATACAATTTTTTTTAGATATTAGTATATACCCCTATATTGTGATTACATTATCAGTGATAATTTCGATATTTGTTTCTCTTCTTACATCATATAAGATATTGATTAAGCATCATACTTTGCAGTTGGGTATAATGGTCTGCAAATTGATTTGCGAGCGAACTAAGCGAGCGAGGAAATTTTGTAGGATTTGTGAGGTCGCAGCGCGAAAAATAACATCTTATAAATAGGAAAAAGCCAATCCTGATTGGGTTATATTATTACAAAAGCACATTCTCAAAACGGAAGACTAAAAAGACCTTTGATAAGTTACACAATTATAACATCTAGGCTATAACTACGAACAAGCGTAGCGAGCGAGCTTTGGGGGAGGGGAAGTTGCTCTTAGTCGCTTGAAATTAGGGGCACGTTAAATGATGAGAGGAAAAGGGGACACTTTTCGAAAGGGTAAAGACACTTATTAGAAAAGAAAAGGAGCACGTGTCAAAGTACAAATGCTAATTATCAGAGGTGAAAATGGGGCACTCCTTACACTCAAAGAAGAGTCACGCACCAGGGATGAAAAGGGATTTTATAAGAATGGGAAATGGGCATTTGTCGTCGGAAAAGAGGCTCCCATCATATTTACATCTATATATTTGATAGGGGCATTTAAAAGAAATGAAAGGGGGCATTTATGAAAAAGGGATAGGTTCCTTATTAGAAAGGAAAAAGGGGCACATATCATGTTTAAATGGGTAATTATCAGAGGTGAAAAGGGGCGTGTGGTGGTACACAGGCACGGATCCACGGGGGGGGGGCCCGACGGGCCCGGCCCCCCCCCCCCCCCCCGAAAAAAGAAAGAAAAGGAAAGGAAAGAAAAGGAAAGGAAAGGAAAGGAAAAGGGAAGAAAGAAGGGCTCAAACACGTGTTAGGAGTGGACCCAGGGCCCTCACCTATCCGTATATAGGCCAAGCTTCCGCGGTTCAGCTGGACATGCGCCGAGCTTTGGGTTGTTTTTAGGTCAAAACTAGCCCCTTTTCGTGTTTTAGGCCTATATATTATGATAGAAACAAAATGCCGATGATCTCTCTACACTAGGGCGTACAAGTTACAACGTTCAAAAGTATTTCAGGACTCGGTTAACTTCAGGTCCATCTGTCAAATCATCATGCAGTTACACAGTGTACAGGGTCCGCGGTATGGCGGGGCTCGACCCCCCCCCCCCCCCCTCTTATTTGAAAAAGTGTTTTAAAGAGAAATATAAAGAAACCAACGAAGGGCAAGGCCCCGGAAAAAGAAAAAAAAATTCCTGCAAAATGCGAGACCACATATTTTATCTACATAAAAGCGCGACTTAGAAAACGTAATTAAGGAAAAAAGCATGAAAAAATAGCAAATGCGAAAAGTAAAAACACGGAGGCATCGTGAAGCATGTCGGCAAAGCTTCCAAATTCGGCAGTTCGCGGATTCATAAAATTAGTTCCGTAAAAGTGGTCGTAAAAGCCTGATTTATTCAGAAAATTACCCATTTGTATCGCCAGAATCTGGGTAAAAACACTGCATTCAGTTTAACAGGTGCACAGAAGACGACCTGTCAGTCTAAATTTTTCTTTTTCAATCTGCCCATAATATTTATTATATGTAAATTATACCGAATAAAATTAGTCTCATGCTCATCGTTTATTAGTGTCACAGATGGGTTGTTACTGTTACAATATATGGACAGATTGGATAGATGCATAAATTATTAAAAATAAAATCAGTATACGATGCGAAAAGGATTCTTCTCCAGCTTCCGGAAACCAACCTGGGATTTGTGTTGTGTCCTGCAGGACGTAATTACTCACCTCTTTTGCATAATGTGTGCGTGAGATTTGGTTCTTTCTTATACGTGCCCTTTTTCATATCCGATGAGTGCATGCCCTTATTAAAATTTGAGAGGTGCCCCCTTTAACTCTGTAATAAGTACCCCTTTTCATCTCTGATTAGTGCCATTTTTCTTCTGAAAATTGCAATTTTTCCGTTGTCATAAGTGCCTATTATCATCTCTGGTGAGTGCCCCTTATTAAGTGCGAGGAGTGCCCCATTTTCACTTCTGGTAATTCCCCTTTTTACTTTGACATGTGCCCCCTTTTCCTTTCCCCATAAAAAGTGCTCCTAATTTAAAGGGATCAAGAGGAACTTTTCTATAATTTCACCCAAGTGTGGCTCGCTACGCTCGCTCGTATTTAAAGTTGATATAATTATGGTTCATATTAAAGATCTTTTCAGTCTGTCATGATTAGATTGTGCTTAAAACCCCATCAGAATTTTTTTTTCTTCTTTATAATTTTTTTTTCACTGCGACCTCACAAATCCAAATTTTTTGCTCGCTCGCTTTGCTCGCTCGCAAGAATTATTCTTACCATCACAAACCAACTACAAAGTAAATGTGTGATGCTTGAACAGTATGGACCATGTTAAGAGAGTAACAGACATTGAATTCAGTAAGAGGACATTTAAAAAAAAAAAATCGCCGAAGGGGGGGGGTTGTTCTAAAATATACACAACCCCCCCCCCCCCCCCCCCCTGCGTACGCGCCTGGCTAGAGGTACCGGTGCCATGAATACCAGTGTCCTAAAGACTCTTTGTCACAACGGGGTACTATGCGGACTGCACACATAATCCCGATTCTTGTGTTTACAGTCTTTTCCTCCTATCATAAATTTATGCTGGAAAAGTCACAGATTTTAAATGATATCCTGGCAAAAAGTATACACCGAATTGCACAAATTGAGTTTACAAATTCGATTTTTCTTCATCTTTTCAGGGGGACACATCCCCCCTCAGATTCCCCCTGTCCGCACAAGCGCGGAACGCGGCGCTGACGCGCCGCTCAATATTTTCTCACAAATTGCCCCCCCCCCCCCCCCCCCTCGACGCCGGCTGGATCCGCCCCTGGTGGTACACAAGTATTAGAAATCGTTTTTGATCTTGATCAAACAAAGATGATTTTGTCATTTAAATATTATGTTCTTTCAAATTTGACACTCAGTTTTTCATTATCTCACAAAAAAATATTTTGTGTAGCACCCTCTGCAACAGAACTCAACTATCCCTTTAACTAAGAAGGGGCAATGTCATAAAAGCATTCGTATGCAAAAATTAATAGTTTAAACAAAATACGGAAGTGGACAAGAAAGCCAATGTAGATTTCGAAGTACAGGAGTAATTGATTCGTATTTTCGAGTTCGGGTCACTCACCCCGCCGCTGAATTTTAAAAAGTGAATTGTATCTTCTTAGTGGTAGTTTATTTAGCAATACCAAAGTGTTTAATGATATATAAATTGAAGGAAAGTTAAGGTAAGAGCACAGTTTTTTTTTTTTTTTTTTTTGGGGGGGTCAAGTTTTTGAGGAAAGTTTTCGCAACGGCTCTGCCGCTGAAAAAGCGGGGGGGGGGGGAGAGCACTTTTTTTTAATATTTGTTTTGCCCCAGCAATTTGAAAATTACATCGTCAGCTATTTCGTTCAGTGGCTTGCGGGGGGGGGGGTGAACTTTTTGTTTGTTTGCCTCCTTCAGCACAATTTTTTGTTTTGTTGTTGTTGCAACAATTAACCCCCCCCCCCCCCCCCTGCATTCGCGCCTGACATCTTCATTTAAGATCAACTGCCGCACAGTCAGCCAACACTGGTCACCTGATCATCAATGCTGTAAGTAAATCAAGAATTATCAAGTATAGGTGAAGGTTAAAACTTTATTTGGCTGCAATTCTCCCTCAGAAGGAATCTAATATGAAAGACACATCTGATTATGAGCAAACACGATTTCAAAGACAATATAATACATTCAAATGGCTGAATAATTTCATCAGGATGGTATGGACTGTTGGAAATAGGTTCTGACCAAAGCGACATCCCTAATGGCAATTGGAAAAAAAACTGTCAGCTAGCTTCAGTTGTAAATGTTCACTTTTTGTCTTCTTCCGTCGTCCGTATTAAAACATTTGACATTTCAACTTTTTCTCAACATTGCATTGCTGGATTTTAACCAAACTTGAAAGGAATCATCCTTCGGCAAGGGAGATCTTAATTCGTTCAGATGGGGTACGTACCCCCAAAGAGGAACATGGGGCAGCACCCTCAAAGTTCCTCAGTGGCAGTACTTGCATATTATCTTCTCCCCATGGCTAGATTCTAACCAAAATTTGTAGGAATCATATGTAGCAAAGGGATATCTTAAGTTTTTGTAAATGGGGTATATGCTCCCCAGGGACCTTGGGGGCAGTATGCCCTATTTAAGTTTCCCAGTAATCCAGAAATCCCATCTCCCAAAACGGTTGGAGGAAGGATGTGAGACCCCTCATATCATCAGTTCAGAGTGTAAGGTCCGTCGACCTCTTGTGCTTCCAATTCCTTGTCATCTCTTTACCCTTTAATCACCTTCTTCTCTGTATCCTCTTATTCTATACTCTTCACATAATTATTATTATTCGACTTTTGTTATTTTTCTATGTAGGGGGACCGTACAAATTTGATTTCTCAGTTTACCAAGACAATGATATAGTTGCTTTATATAGCTTCACATCTTATAGCAGAGTTTGCTAAGTATAAATAGTGAGTATCAGTCAGACAATCCAGCTCTTCTTTCTCAATTTTGTTTTCCTGTTTGTTTCTTTTTAGCTTCTTAATGAGATGTGAAAACAAGATGGCTGAGTGGTTTCAAATTCATTTTAAAATAGAAACTCATGAATTTTAATATCTTACTATAATGACTGCAAATAAAAATAAAATGGCCCCATCCTTTGTTCCTAAAGTGGGCCGTAAAACAATTGCTGAAAATGAGCCGTCCCTTGGATTAAATATGAACAAATTAGGTTAAACATGCTATGATCTGTTGGCGAAAAATGAAGTACATACTGTAGGCCTTTTTGTATATAAGACACATGGACAATTTAAAATGTGGGATACACCTGATCTACTGTACTATAACTTCTCTTTAACTACAAACCTCTTTCGTTTCTTTCAGTCAAGTTGAGATGGTTTGGGTTAGTCCTGGTCAATCTTGAAAAGTTGAGCTTTTATTTCAATGAATGTTGTTTTATCATAGGCTGTGAATCACATGTACAGACATGCAGTATCTATCTTTAGTCATTGTTTACATGATGTGCTACATGCATTATCTATCTTTTTAATCTGACTCAGTTTTTTCTGATGTACAAGTTTATTGTCACTCTTAGAAACTGTTTTAGTACACGATCAAGTAATTTACCTCATGTCAATATGTAACCCTTAATTTTATATTAATGACAGATGTTTTGAAATACCCGTACATTTTTTTCTCCAATATTTCATTCCTTCAAAAGAAGTAACTTGTTCATATTTTTATCTCTCCCAATTTCTCTCTCTCTTACTCTCTCTCTCTCTCTCTCACTATTTCGCATTCTATATTTCTTTCTTTTTGTTTCTCTGTATCTGTCTGTCTGTCTGTCTCTCTCTCTCTCTCTCTCTCTTTATGTCTCCCTCCCATCTCTCTGTCTCTGTCACTCTGTCTCTCTGTAGATGCTTGAGTCTATGAGTACCAGTCTGTGTGGGTGTGAGGAGACCAAATCAGAGACTGTATCCAAGCTGAAATACATGGTTTATGATCACTTTGATCACCCTACCATTATCAAAGATTCTATCTGAGATGGAACTAAATATGTGTCATGTATTAATTATGATTGTGATTGTTATGATCAAATATCGATAATTCTCGGTTTCATTTTTTCTGGGACGCACTGTATAATGTAGGACGTATCACAATGGCCCGAATTCACAAAGGAGGTTTGTCGACAAATCGAGGTTTATGTACGTCATATGACGCGTTTTGACGCGTTTTTTACAAACCTGGTTTGTAAAAACGCGTCGTTACGCGTCATATGACGCACGAAAACCACTGGGCTCACCCAATCAGTAGAATGCTCAACCGGATCTATGATGTCGAGCTCGACGAGTTCCCTGATTGTTGTTTCAACCTTCTCACGTGATTTGCTATGTATCGTTAAAAAAAAAAGTTTTCAATTAAATCCAATTAAAGATAAACTTTAGTACTGGTAATGCGATTGCATTGTGAAAGAAAAGGTGTGGAAAGGATCAGAAACAGTTGATCATGTAGCATGTAAGTATTGGTGTGCACTGAAGGTTCTGGATTCATCAAAATCATAATAAATTTTACCGAGTCTTGGTAAAGTAACAAGCACTGTACACAGAAAGCTATATATCGGGGCTAGTACTACCTTGATTTCCTTGTCTTTCTATGCTCATTTCTCAGCCAGTATACATTTTCTTCCAAAATTGTTTGGCACATGTCATTTATTTGTAATCTTGAACATTCAGTGTAAGTTTCGTTTGATTCTGTGAGAATTAATTTTCTTTTTTTTACCTGAAATGGAGTTTATCTTTAATCTCAATGTTATATTAAAAATCCCAAATGCGGGAGTGTAAAACAAGAAACGTTTTGAAGTCACATTCGAAGTCTCATTTACTTGAAACTCCAAATGAACTATTATAGTACCAAAGATGATGATACAAATCAAGCCCCGGTATTACATTTGCCGTTCAATTACATTCTTAGTCAAATCATAACTTTTATTATTTCAAAGTGACTTTGAAATGTCGATATCTATAGGTTAAGACAAAGTGGCGCCTATCCGTAAAACGGGCCTTATACTATACTACAAACATCAATTACCCTTAAACCCTATCTCTGCTTTTTGTACCAAATGTTTAAGAAAGTAAAACCACTGACGATAAAATGACTCCATTTTAATTTGAAAAATGTTAATCTGCAAACAGAAACAGCACATTACTAATTACAATATTAAAGAAGTAGCTATGTAGGATGGGCTTTCTTTGATATATACTCATATTTAATATTCACGCAAGCAGGTCTGCGAGGTGAGCAAAAGTGAGCTTTGTTGAAAATAGCTTGAGGTTATCACTATTTATTTTTTAAAGGAGATCAATTAACTGCTGGCAATTATCGCCCAACATTATACCACAAATGCCATCGTAACTCTCAATGAAAAAAATCTATAATTTATTCAGAATTTTAATGTTAGTATTGATGAATGTCTTGAAAAATTACCTTGCGAAAATAAGAATATATATATTATGGGCGATGTTAACATAAATTTTCTTAACGTTAGTTCCAATAATTGTATCAATAAGTTTGTGAACATTTTATACGATTAAACTCATTCCGTCCCTTAATAGACAAGCCCACACGAATTACCACAACATCTGCAACTCTTATCGATAATATCCTAACCAATGTACACGCTTCTTCTATTCAGTCTGGGATTTTCTACAATGATATTACAGATCATCTGCCCATATTTCAAATAACTAACTTATACTGTGAACAATCAACCCCACAAATACCCTCTCCTATTATACATAAGACCGCTTTATCATCTATTAATTCTATGAAGAATGATCTATCCAGTATTCTGTGGGATGAAGTTTTAGCGTGTGAGGATATTGATAATGCTTATAGTAAATTCATCCACCGTTTTAAGAATGCATATGAAAACAATTGTATATCAAAAAGAAGAATGAATACAAAATATCAAGTACGTAAGCCATGGAAAAAAAATCTTTATTTAAATGTATACATAAAACAGATTGGATGTACAAAAGATTTTGTAAAAACAGAAATCAATCAACAGACAAAATATTTAAAACTTATCGCAATAAATTAAAAGGAGCCAGGAACGATTATGAGAACCAATTCCCATATGAAATAATAATATATTACTAATAATATTTCAACCCTCATGTTTTGTATACATAGGCTATATACTCTTGATGATGTTTGAAAGCTCATGTTTGTCAACGTCCCGCTTATGACGAGATGAAATTAGTGCTTTCGTTTAAATTTGTCAAATTACAGCTATAGTAGACGAACCTTGTCAAGCAGACCAAATAGGCCTAGAGTAAAAGAAACCAAAGCTATTGGTTTTCATCTACAACCTTGTACTTATAGTGTCACTAAGAGCTTTAATTTGAAATATAGATCGCTAAAATCGGACCTCTGAGTAACCCACAACAAAGTGAACAAACCTGCAAAGAGTCTGTAAATAAACATTTGCAACGTCGTCTGCTATCAAGCGGGCGCATATTTTTGTACACAACTGTTTAGCCATTTTTGCGAAGAAATTCCTAGAAGTGCTCTGGTGAAAGAGTCCAAGTCATCGGCGCACACCAGTGGCGGATCCAGGGGGGGGGGGGGCCCTTGAGAAAAAAATCATGCAAAATCACGCGATTTTTACCTTTTTGGGGGGTTGGGCCCCCCCCCCCCCCCCCCCCCCCCCCCTGGCGCTCAAGAAGGGATGCAAATTTTAAAATTTTCGAGGACCCCAAAAAAAAAATGTGCCTCACTACCCCCCCCCCCCCCCCCCCCCCCTTCTTGAGCGCCACTGAGCGACTTTTCGGCTGGCTGAGTCGTTGCGATTTTTTTTTGGACTCCAAAAAAAGTGTCCGCTCAACCCCCCCCCCCCCCCCCCCCCCCCCCCCACTGAGCGACTTTTCGGCCGGCGCGATTTTCAAATTTTCGGGAGCAAAAAAAAAAAAGTTGGGCCCCCTCCCCTAAGAAATCCTGGATCCGCGCCTGGCGCACACCGCTTACAATCACCAGCAGCAATATGGTACATGTCTAAGCACGTATACCCAGGGAAGTGTAGATAATAGAAAAGGGAAAACAAAGCCCTTTTGGCATCCGTTTACTTTTCATCGGAGTTTTCTCTGGCCCTGGACTTTCATCTATGAGTGCAGGAGTATATCCGCTACATCCTAAAGGAAATGTATGCCCCCTCTCATACGTTTCAGCATGCGAGAGGGGCTCCATTTTAAGGAAGAAGGAATGAATCTCAATTAAATTTTTGAGGGTTTGTCAGGCATTAATATGGAGCGAATTTCGTTTCCAGGCCGCCCTTTTGGCATCCGTTTACTTTTCATCGGGTTTTCTCTGGCCCTGGACTTTCATCTATGAGTGCAGGAGTATACCCGTTACATCTTAAGGCAATTTTCTGCCCGATCTCATACGGTTAAGCCTGTGGGAGGGGGTCCAAATTTTTGGAAGATGGAGTGAATCACAATTAACTTTTTAAGGGTTTGTCAGGCATTAATATCATGGAGCGAATTTCGTTTCCAGGCCGCCCTTTTGGCTTTCGTTTACTTTTCATCGGGTTTTCTCTGGCCCTGGACTTTCATCTATGAGTGCTGGAGTATACCCAGTACATCCTAAGGGAAATTTCTGCCCCCTCTCATACGTTTTAGCATGCGAGAGGGGCTCCATTTTAAGGAAGAAGGAATGAATCTCAATTAAATTTTTGAGGGTTTTTCAGGCATTAAAATAAAGCGAATTTCGTTTCCAGGCCGCCCTTTTGGCTTTCGTTTACTTTTCATCGGGTTTTCTCTGGCCCTGGACTTTCATCTATGAGTGCAGGAGTATACCCGCTACATCCTAAGGGAAATTTCTGCCCGCTCTCATACGGTTTAGCCTGTGGGAGGGGCTCCATTTTTAAGGAAGATGGAGTGAATCTCAATATTAACTTTCTGAGGGTTTTTCAGGAATAAAAATGGAGTGAATTTCGTTGCCTGTCCGCCCTTTTGGCATCCGTTTACTTTTCATCGGAGTTTTTTCTGGCCCTGGACGTTCTTCTATGAATGCAGGAGAACACCTTCTACATCCTAAGGCAATTTTCTGCCCGATGTTTCAGCATGCGGGAGGGGCTCCATTTTAAGGAAGAAGGAATGAATCTCAATTAAATTTTTGAGGGTTTGTCAGGCATTAAAATGGAGCGAATTTCGTTTCCAGGCCGCCCTTTTGGCTTTCGTTTACTTTTCATCGGGTTTTCTCTGGCCCTGGACTTTCATCTATGAGTGCTGGAGTATACCCAGTACATCCTAAGGGAAATTTCTGCCCCCTCTCATACGTTTTAGCATGCGAGAGGGGCTCCATTTTAAGGAAGAAGGAATGAATCTCAATTAACTTTTTGAGGGTTTTTCAGGCATTAAAATAAAGCGAATTTCGTTTCCAGGCCGCCCTTTTGGCTTTCGTTTACTTTTCATCGGGTTTTCTCTGGCCCTGGACTTTCATCTATGAGTGCAGGAGTATACCCGCTACATCCTAAGGGAAATTTCTGCCCGCTCTCATACGGTTTAGCCTGTGGGAGGGGGTCCAAATTTAAGGAAGATGGAGTGAATCTCAATATTAACTTTCTGAGGGTTTTTCAGGAATAAAAATGGAGTGAATTTCGTTGCCTGTCCGCCCTTTTGGCATCCGTTTACTTTTCATCGGAGTTTTTTCTGGCCCTGGACGTTCTTCTATGAATGCAGGAGAACACCTTCTACATCCTAAGGCAATTTTCTGCCCGATGTTTCAGCATGCGGGAGGGGCTCTATTTTAAGGAAGATGGAGTGAATTTCAATTATTTTTTGAGGGTTTTTCAGGCATTAAAATGGAGCGAATTTCGTTTCCAGGCCGCCCTTTTGGCATCCGTTTACTTTTCATCGGGGTTTTCTTTGGTCCCGGACTTTCTTCTATGAATGCAGGAGTATACCTTCTACATCTTAAGGCAATTTTCTGCCCGATCTCATACGGTTAAACCTGTGGGAGGGGGTCCAAATTTTTGGAAGATGGAGTGAATCTCAATTAACTTTCTGAGGGTTTTTCACTGGCAGGCATTAAAATGGAGCGAATTTCGTTGCCTGTCTCCCCTTTTGGCATCCGTTTACTTTTCATCGGAGTTTTCTCTGGTCCTGGACTTTCATCTATGAGTGCTGGAATATACCCAGTACATCCTAAGGGAAATTTCTGCCCCCTCTCATACGTTTTAGCATGCGAGAGGGGCTCCATTTTAAGGAAGAAGGAATGAATCTCAATTAAATTTTTGAGGGTTTTTCAGGCATTAAAATAAAGCGAATTTCGTTTCCAGGCCGCCCTTTTGGCTTTCGTTTACTTTTCATCGGGTTTTCTCTGGCCCTGGACTTTCATCTATGAGTGCAGGAGTATATCCGCTACATCCTAAGGGAAATTTCTGCCCGCTCTCATACGGTTTAGCCTGTGGGAGGGGCTCCATTTTTAAGGAAGATGGAGTGAATCTCAATATTAACTTTCTGAGGGTTTTTCAGGAATAAAAATGGAGTGAATTTCGTTGCCTGTCCGCCCTTTTGGCATCCGTTTACTTTTCATCGGAGTTTTTTCTGGCCCTGGACGTTCTTCTATGAATGCAGGAGAACACCTTCTACATCCTAAGGCAATTTTCTGCCCGATGTTTCAGCATGCGGGAGGGGCTCTATTTTAAGGAAGATGGAGTGAATTTCAATTATTTTTTGAGGGTTTTTCAGGCATTAAAATAAAGCGAATTTCGTTTCCAGGCCGCCCTTTTGGCATCCGTTTACTTTTCATCGGAGTTTTCTTTGGTCCCGGACTTTCTTCTATGAATGCAGGAGTATACCTTCTACATCTTAAGGCAATTTTCTGCCCGATCTCATACGGTTAAACCGTTAAACCTGTGGGAGGGGGTCCAAATTTTTGGAAGATGGAGTGAATCTCAATTAACTTTCTGAGGGTTTTTCAGGCATTAAAATGGAGCGAATTTCGTTGCCTGTCCGCCCTTTTGGCATCCGTTTACTTTTCATCGGAGTTTTCTCTGGCCCTGAACTTTCTTATATGAATGCAGAAACATACCCCCTACATCCCTAGAAATGTTCTGCCCGATGTCATACCTTGAAGTCCGCGGGAGGGGCTCCATTCCTGAGGGAGATGGAGCGAATCTCATTAACTACATGGTTTTTTTAATCCATTATAATAGAGCGAATTTCGTTTCCAGGCCGCCCTTTTGGCATCCAATTACTTTTCAACGGGGTTTTCTCTGGCTCTGGGGTTTCTTTTATGAGTGCAGAAATATAACCCCCTACATCTTAAGGCAATTTTCTGTCCGATCTCATACGTTTAAGCCTGCGGGAAGGGTTTCCATTCCTGTGGAGATGGAGCGAATCTCATATAACTCTATGGGTTGTTTTCATGCATTAAATGGAGTGAATTTTGTTGCCTGTCCGCCACTTTGGCATCTGTTTACTTTCCATCGGGGTTTCCTCTTGCCCTGAAAATTCTTCTATACATGCCGGGGTATTGCCCCCACAGCCTAAGGCAATTTTCTGCCCGCTCTCTTACGTTTAAGCATGCGGGGGGGGGGCTCCATTTTAAGGAAGATGGAGTGAATCCCAATTTTTTTTTTTGAGGGTTTTTCATGCATTAAAATGGAGCGAATTTCGTTTCCAGGCCGCTCCTTTGGCATCCGTTTACTTTTCATCGGGGTGTTCTCTGGCCCTGAACTTTCATCTATGAGTGCAGGAGTATACCCCCTATATCATAAGGGAAATTTCTGCCCGATCTCATACTTTTAAGCTTGCGGGAGGGGCTCAATTTTGTAGGGAGATATAGCGAATCTCATTTAACTGAAAAGGGTTTTTCATGCGTTAAAATGGAACGAATTGAGTTTCCTTTCCGCCCCTGACGCATCCGTTTACATTACATCGGGGTTTTCTCTGGCCCTGGACTTTTCTTTGAGCTTGCTGGGGTTTACCCCCTACAGTCTAAGGCAATTTACTGCCCGAACTATTACGTTGAAGGCTGCGGGAGGGATTTCAATATTTTAGAGGGATGGATTGAATCTCAATTAACTTTTTTAGAGTTTTTCAGGCTCTGTTCGTGTCATAGAAATATCAATAATATTATTATGTAATTATAATGTTTAATCTAAGAGAAACCTTGTACTGTATAACACTACAGTAATAAATACAAATTAAATAAGTAGAAATTAAGACGTTAGTTCGCTGTAACAAGCCAAGCATAGATTTAATGTTTCAAACTGCTGCACATAATATATCACATCTATAAAGTGAAACCAAGAGTAGAAAAGTACTTTTTACAATTCCAAATTCATGAACATTTCTGTACGAGACACAAATTTTGAGGAATAGGATATTTACAGGGACAGTGTCACTTCGCAATTATGTTTGTAAGAAGAGCAAAATAAAATCTTGTTACTAATATACAATTCACAATCAAATTTTGTATATATAATTGAAATGTCTGATGACTATGTATTAAACACTACCTATTTGTCTGGTTGATACACTTTGTGATAATAGAGTAATATCCTAGGCAAAAAAGAAGGGTTATTTTATGACTTGTCTTTTACTCGTCAGCTTGTGAGACATTTTACTGGAATGACAGTCTTTAATGCCTTTGCCTATATTCATGTCCTGGTATTTCTTTGTTTCAGACTTCACCAGCCTTTTATTGTACCCTGTTGTAAGGAACGTATATTTCTGGCCTAATATGTGTGAGTCTCTTTTCATATTTATTTTAATCGAACCAAAGTTAATCAATGATTACATCATGGACCAGGAGGAGGGTGTTTGAAAATAGAAAAATCGCACCGACATATATTTCGCTCAGTGGGTGGGGGGGGGGGGGAGGAGGGGAAGTGACCAATTTTGTTTTTTTACCAATCACACCCCGCCCCCCCCCCCCCTTGAACAAAAATACAAAAAAAATGAGGGGGTGAACCCCCTTAACACACCCCCCCCCCCCCCTGCGTCCTCGCCTGACATGGACAGGTAAATCGGTGTGCCTTCGTTGTATATAATATTAGTTTCTACATTCAGATTATGTCATCCACATTTACTTTTTAATGTTGAACATTTTATTAAAGCCCTAAGCCATTGATTAATTGCCTGCCCCAATCATAGTTTTAGATTGTATTATCAGCTCAAAAATATGGCTTTACGTTTAATGCAAAAACTTATCACTGACAGAGTTCGATTTTTTGTAAAGCTAAAGTGCTTCGTAACTTTGGTGAAATGTATCAATCAATCAATTATGCATACTACATTTGATTGTCTAGTGACGTAGCTACAGAGTGCACACAGACATGTGCCTTCCTGTATTGAGGCGTGGAAATTGAATAGAAAAATTACAAAGAGAGAAAGGGAAAGGGAAAATGGACAACTAAGAAACGACTTGACCACATCTTGCAATTTTCTCTAACCAGTCACTTTGTAACTTTGAATTTCATTTTCTGAGTTAGCCCCCCCCCCCCCCCCCCCCCCCTCTCGAATGAAAGGAAACAATTCTTTCCAGTGCCCGCTTTATTATTGGTTAACTTAAGCTACACCACTGTTACCCTCTAAACATGTGTACACTTCCGAAAACTGAATCAGTGAAACATGCCAGTTTTGTGTATTAAAAAAATATATATATGAACACTAAACTGAACTCAAACACTAGCCTATGCAGTTTAGTGACACGAAACACGCGAATGGTTCCGAACACCAGATTTGTGAAACCTGTCAGCTTTGTGTATTAAAATAATATAAATGTACATGAAACACTGAACTGAACTCAAATACTACGTAGTTTAATGACATAAAACGAGTCAACAACAACTTGGAGGAACGGACTGTGTGTTAACCTTTGCAAATGTTTCAGTAATACTGTCTTTCGTTCGTACTCTACAAAGGATTTAGTCAATAAAGATAACATAACTTATTTCCAAACCAACAACTTTCTGATCAGATTGTTGATAAAATGAGTGATATGACAAAATTCCTATCATCAAAAGCTATACATGAATAGTGATTTAGGCAGTATTTCAACAATATAAATCTATAGTAAAGGCAATAGCAGTCACAAGCGGCTGCAGAATCTTTCAAGGGGGGCGGGGTCCAATCACCCCTAAATTCTGACAAGCAAAACAAGGTCATCAGATTCGGCTGTGCTGATATCTCACCTTATTGTAGACAATGAAACATAAGGGCGACCCCCCCCCCCCCCTACTTCCCCCTATTATCAGCATCCCTTTTTAAGTTTTGGTATTTTTGGCAGGATGGGGATAGCGCGGTTGTATTGCGTAGTTGTTAGGGTTACTTCTTCATAAAAAATTATGATACATCAGTTCTTCTTGCTTAGTTGTAGAATCCCTTAGCGTATTGATCAGATAGCTGATTGTGGCATGACGTGGTATCTGGTAGGACGCCACCTAGTGTTGAAATTATGTAAACAACACGATCGCACTACGTATTGATTTTGTTATTGTTTATTTTTGTTATTGTTTGTGAAAAGCAATGGAGAAAATACAATATCATTGAAAACAACAAAAAACTAAAACTAGTTTCAAAAATCAACTCAAGAGTATAATGTCAATATTCGATTGTATATCATAAAGGACTCATGCTCAGATTACGTCATACAACATTGTTTTTTCGCATATTTCAAAAGTGATGGACAGGGATATAGAAGTTGATTTCCCGAGAAAAAATGCGATTGTGTTGAACATGTTCCTTCTGAACAATGGACCATTAAGTCTATGTTTGAGATTCAATGCAATGTGTCCAATATCATTCATGCATTTATTTTATCACAAATGATATGACCATAGTGTACTGGTTCTTTCTGGTATCACAAATGATATGACCATAGTGTACTGTTCTTTCTGGTATCATAAAATGATATGACCATAGTGTACTGTTCTTTCTGGTATCATAAAATGATATGACCATAGTGTACTGTTCTTTCTGGTATCACAAATGATATGACCATAGTGTACTGTTCTTTCTGGTATCATAAAATGATATGACCATAGTGAACTGGTTCTTTCTGGTATCATAAAATGATATGACCATAGTGAACTGGTTCTTTCTGGTATCATAAAATGATATGACCATAGTGAACTGGTTCTTTCTGGTATCATAAAATGATATGACCATAGTGAACTGGTTCTTTCTGGTATCATAAAATGATATGACCATAGTGAACTGTTCTTTCTGGTATCACAAATGATATGACCATAGTGTACTGTTCTTTCTGGTATCACAAATGATATGACCATAGTGAACTGGTTCTTTCTGGTATCACAAATGATATGACCATAGTGAACTGGTTCTTTCTGGTATCACAAATGATATGACCATAGTGTACTGTTCTTTCTGGTATCACAAATGATATGACCATAGTGAACTGGTTCTTTCTGGTATCACAAATGATATGACCATAGTGTACTGTTCTTTCTGGTATCACAAATGATATGACCATAGTGTACTGTTCTTTCTGGTATCACAAATGATATGACCATAGTGTACTGTTCTTTCTGGTATCACAAATGATATGACCATAGTGAACTGGTTCTTTCTGGTATCACAAATGATATGACCATAGTGTACTGTTCTTTCTGGTATCACAAATGATATGACCATAGTGTACTGTTCTTTCTGGTATCACAAATGATATGACCATAGTGAACTGGTTCTTTCTGGTATCACAAATGATATGACCATAGTGTACTGTTCTTTCTGGTATCACAAATGATATGACCATAGTGTACTGTTCTTTCTGGTATCACAAATGATATGACCATAGTGAACTGGTTCTTTCTGGTATCACAAATGATATGACCATAGTGTACTGTTCTTTCTGGTATCACAAATGATATGACCATAGTGAACTGGTTCTTTCTGGTATCATAAATGATATGACCATAGTGTACTGTTCTTTCTGGTATCACAAATTATATGACCATAGTGTACTGTTCTTTCTGGTATCACAAATGATATGACCATAGTGTACTGTTCTTTCTGGTATCACAAATGATATGACCATAGTGAACTGGTTCTTTCTGGTATCACAAATGATATGACCATAGTGTACTGTTCTTTCTGGTATCACAAATGATATGACCATAGTGTACTGTTCTTTCTGGTATCATAAAATGATATGACCATAGTGTACTGTTCTTTCTGGTATCACAAATGATATGACCATAGTGTACTTTTCTTTCTGGTATCACAAATGATATGACCATAGTGTACTGTTCTTTCTGGTATCATAAAATGATATGACCATAGTGTACTGTTCTTTCTGGTATCACAAATGATATGACCATAGTGTACTGTTCTTTCTGGTATCACAAATGATATGACCATAGTGTACTGTTCTTTCTGGTATCACAAATGATATGACCATAGTGTACTGTTCTTTCTGGTATCATAAATGATATGACCATAGTGTACTGTTCTTTCTGGTATCACAAATTATATGACCATAGTGTACTGTTCTTTCTGGTATCACAAATGATATGACCATAGTGTACTGTTCTTTCTGGTATCACAAATGATATGACCAGAGTGAACTGTTCTTTCTGGTATCACAAATGATATGACCATAGTGTACTGTTCTTTCTGGTATCACAAATGATATGACCATAGTGTACTGTTCTTTCTGGTATCATAAAATGATATGACCATAGTGTACTGTTCTTTCTGGTATCACAAATGATATGACCATAGTGTACTGTTCTTTCTGGTATCACAAATGATATGACCATAGTGTACTGTTCTTTCTGGTATCATAAAATGATATGACCATAGTGTACTGTTCTTTCTGGTATCACAAATGATATGACCATAGTGTACTGTTCTTTCTGGTATCACAAATGATATGACCATAGTGTACTGTTCTTTCTGGTATCATAAAATGATATGACCATAGTGTACTGTTCTTTCTGGTATCACAAATGATATGACCATAGTGTACTTTTCTTTCTGGTATCACAAATGATATGACCATAGTGTACTGTTCTTTCTGGTATCATAAATGATATGACCATAGTGTACTGTTCTTTCTGGTATCACAAATGATATGACCATAGTGTACTGTTCTTTCTGGTATCACAAATGATATGACCATAGTGTACTGTTCTTTCTGGTATCACAAATGATATGACCATAGTGAACTGGTTCTTTCTGGTATCACAAATGATATGACCATAGTGAACTGGTTCTTTCTGGTATCATAAATGATATGACCATAGTGAACTGGTTCTTTCTGGTATCACAAATGATATGACCATAGTGTACTGTTCTTTCTGGTATCACAAATGATATGACCATAGTGTACTGTTCTTTCTGGTATCACAAATGATATGACCATAGTGAACTGGTTCTTTCTGGTATCATAAATGATATGACCATAGTGAACTGGTTCTTTCTGGTATCACAAATGATATGACCATAGTGAACTGGTTCTTGCTGGTATCACACATGATATGACCATAGAGAACTGGTTCTTTCTGGTATCATAAATGATATGACCATAGTGTACTGTTCTTTCTGGTATCACAAATGATATGACCATAGTGTACTGTTCTTTCTGGTATCACAAATGATATGACCATAGTGAACTGGTTCTTTCTGGTATCACAAATGATATGACCATAGTGAACTGGTTCTTGCTGGTATCACACATGATATGACCATAGAGAACTGGTTCTTTCTGGTATCATAAATGATATGACCATAGTGTACTGTTCTTTCTGGTATCACAAATGATATGACCATAGTGTACTGTTCTTTCTGGTATCACAAATGATATGACCATAGTGAACTGGTTCTTTCTGGTATCATAAATGATATGACCATAGTGAACTGGTTCTTTCTGGTATCACAAATGATATGACCATAGTGTACTGTTCTTTCTGGTATCACAAATGATATGACCATAGTGTACTGTTCTTTCTGGTATCACAAATGATATGACCATAGTGTACTGTTCTTTCTGGTATCACACATGATATGACCATAGTGAACTGGTTCTTTCTGGTATCACAAATGATATGACCATAGTGTACTGTTCTTTCTGGTATCACAAATGATATGACCATAGTGTACTGTTCTTTCTGGTATCACACATGATATGACCATAGTGAACTGGTTCTTTCTGGTATCACACATGATATGACCATAGTGAACTGGTTCTTTCTGGTATCATAAATGATATGACCATAGTGTACTGTTCTTTCTGGTATCACACATGATATGACCATAGTGAACTGGTTCTTTCTGGTATCACACATGATATGACCATAGTGAACTGGTTCTTTCTGGTATCATAAATGATATGACCATAGTGAACTGGTTCTTTCTGGTATCATAACATTATTAACCTGTTGACTACTCAATCAACTAATACCCAAATGTTTATCGATCCAGGGGGGTGTTTCATAAAGCTGTTCGTAAAGTTACGCATGACTTTACGAACGACTTGTATATGAAAAGCCAAATGGGATACTCAATCATTCTTGATTATTATTTATTAAGTTGAACTGTGCAGATGTATATTAACATTCTTATTGCTAAATATATTACTCATTGCGGATATAGTATCGAAAATAATATCGCTAGTGATATTCGTTTGTCTCGCGATGTGGTCAATAAGGAATCTAAAAGATCACGACGTTTCGTATGCTACTGCAATACTTCGTCAGGTGATAAAAACTGTTGTAAGCAAGGGGCTTTTATACTTTACGGGAGGACCGTAAAGCGGTCTAAAATTCGATCGATAATTGGAACAATAACGCCCAATGCCTATTGGTCGACGCACACGGTGATCGACCAATCACCAAGGCCGCTGGTTCGGCCGCTGGTTCGGCTGATGCACCAGGCCTATTGGCCGACGCATACGGTACTCGACCAATCAACGGGCCGCTGGCTCGGGCCGTCTGCTGAATGGAATCGACCGTTGTTGGCTGGCAGGACGGCGAGTGTCATGGCGGCGTATCGTCCGCATCCAAAATTCGGGGATATCGATCCCGTTGTCTCTGTTGAAATTATTAGGATTGAGACGGATATTGATAGCTTCTTTTACCCTCCGTGTATACCAATGCCGTTCTTGGGAAAGGCACTGAACCCCGTCCCAGTCTGGTTGATGCTGGTTGTCCCAAGCATGTTCGGCTACGGCTGAGTTGTCAGTTCGACGGAGTCTGACGTCCCTCTTATGCTCAGTGATTCTTTCTTTTATCGGACGGGCAGTTTCACCGGATGTGATAGATCCTACATCGGTGAAACTGCCCGTCCGATAAAAGAAAGAATCACTGAGCATAAGAGGGACGTCAGACTCCGTCGAACTGACAACTCAGCCGTAGCCGAACATGCTTGGGACAACCAGCATCAACCAGACTGGGACGGGGTTCAGTGCCTTTCCCAAGAACGGCATTGGTATACACGGAGGGTAAAAGAAGCTATCAATATCCGTCTCAATCCTAATAATTTCAACAGAGACAACGGGATCGATATCCCCGAATTTTGGATGCGGACGATACGCCGCCATGACACTCGCCGTCCTGCCAGCCAACAACGGTCGATTCCATTCAGCAGACGGCCCGAGCCAGCGGCCCGTTGATTGGTCGAGTACCGTATGCGTCGGCCAATAGGCCTGGTGCATCAGCCGAACCAGCGGCCGAACCAGCGGCCTTGGTGATTGGTCGATCACCGTGTGCGTCGACCAATAGGCATTGGGCGTTATTGTTCCAATTATCGATCGAATTTTAGACCGCTTTACGGTCCTCCCGTAAAGTATAAAAAGCCCCTTGCTTACAACAGTTTTTATCACCTGACGAAGTATTGCAGTAGCATACGAAACGTCGTGATCTTTTAGATTCCTTATTGACCACATCGCGAGACAAACGAATATCACTAGCGATATTATTTTCGAAACATTCTTATTATAACAAACATTTTTAATGCAAAGTATATTTTTTGCCATAATTTAATTGAGGTTATTGGAAATATCAGGGAAAAAACTTTGGGCATCCTACCTGGCACTTCATATACAAGTCGTTCGTAAAGTCATGCGTAACTTTACGAACAGCTTTATGAAACACCCCCCAGGGTCCACCCTGTTTCAGTAGGTAGTGGATTAATGGCCATATCAAGATATATTATTTGTTTTGATGAATTACGTGGAACAATTTCATAATAATGTCGTACGAGACACATACATTGCACGGAATCGCCCATGAAGAGCTTTGCAATTTCGGGGTTTGTGAATGAATGATGCCCCCATTCCTACAGAATTTAACAGTTCACGAAATGTCCGTTGATAAAACACCGTCAGTCTTGTGAAAATCACAAATTCTATCAATTATCATAATTTAAACATGTTATAACTGAATAAAGAAAGTTTAATGACAAATAAAACATTCTGTGCAAAAAGATTTTTACCGATCTTAGGCTGAAAAGGAAATATTCAATATTGAACACTTTTCACAACTTGCTGATCCAGTTTCTAAGTGATTGTTCTCAGGCAAAATTGTTCTTTCGTACAATGCTTTACATCACATTCTAGTCACATCCAAATTTCCAAGATGAAAGTTCGAATTTCCTCGACCTACATTCAGCTTAAATGAAGAACAAACTTTTCTTTAAAGGAGATGTTTACTAGGTCAATAATTTGAAGGGTTAGACCTTGCTTAGCTGAGGTCATTTGTCTATGGAGCGCCTTATTTTAATATTTCTTTTTTGATAACATAACTGAAATTCTTTGATGGACCGAGTAAAATAAATGGAACTGAAAGACAAATTTTATAATGGCAAGAATTTTGTTTCTTCATTTCGTTTTGAAATTATGGTAATCATGTCACAGCTTACTGCTACATAAATAAGTGGATCAACTATACCCACTTAAACCAGGCCTAAACTTAGCTCGCGTTTGGGAATATTAGCCCTTGAAAACATATTTAGCATTGGGACTTGGATCGTCTATTGCATTTGTTTTATTTTCCCTAAAGTTATCAAAGCTGAGTACTGTGCAGTGGAGAAAGGAATGAAATACTTATCAAAGTTCAATCAAAAAACGGCTTCGTTAAACGCAATCCATATGATGCTGGGTTATGTACAACAAAGGGGAAAAATATATAAATATCTCAATACTTTAAGCATTCAAATTTCCATTCAATGTCTTAGAATTTACTCCATGTTTTGAACGTTAAGCGACTCCTGTGCTACATACAGTGCCTTGACATCATCCATGCTCTCCTATTTGTTTAATGTGTTTCGGAGATTGTCTGTAGTTGTCGGACGATCAAGAGCACTGGAGAGGGTAATAAAGAGAGTAGAAGGAGGGGGATCAATGTCACCCCTTCTCTTCTTAGTTTCCAGTCGAACTGATCTTCTTGTTTTCTTTGAATCCTTAGCCATCTGAGAGGCTTGTCCTTCTCCTGGAGCTAGTCCAGTTCCAAGCGACTTTAGAGGATCTTGAGGGGTGTGTCTTGGACCCAGATGTCGCTGTTTCTTGTTAGCTAACGCCTTGCCGTTCCGCTGGTTGCTAGGTGTGGGCGTAAAGCCCGGTGCAACACGATTTCTACATAGCAACCGCGCAAGGCAACTGTTAGCGAAAGCGCGCCGAAAGTTTCTACGCATGAACACATAAAGGATTGGATGCATAAGAATGGTGGTGTAGGCTAGGGCAGCAAACCACCATTCAAGTAAATCATATAGCTCGGTCCTGCCTTTAACTAAAATCACAATACTTATAGCGGTGTGAGGTCCCCAACAAATTATAAATGTTGACAAAATAATCGTCGTCGTGCGGGATACGCGTTTCTCGGGATCACGATGCGCAGACGTAGGCGTATTTTCCCGTTCAATCTGCTTACTATTATTCCCTTGCTGATCTGCGCGCATGTGAAAGGGCACTGTGGTTGCTCTCACTAATGCGTTATGAATAGTCTTGACTCGAGTCACTCGGATGATAGAATAATAAGCGTACATCATGACTGCAGATGCAAGAAAGAATATTGGAACGTGATACAACTCATAATAGTTATTAGACCTTGTGACCTGAAACCACTCATAACAGAGAGCTGGTCTTGTTGTATTTCCGTCTTTAAAAGTAACCATGAAATCGCCTCGAATTCCAACAAACGGCGTGACAAAGCCTATCAATGACATGGCCCAGGTCACTCCGATGATCCACTTTACATTCCGAACTGATATACGTCTTTTGATTGGGTTTGTAATCTTATCATGACGGTCCAGCGAAATCACGAGGACGTTCATGGCAGAAGCGACACTCGCGAAACTAATCGTCGCCTCATGAATGTAGCAAACAAATGGATTATTCCATGCACGTATGATCACAATGAGTGTAAGCGGAATAGACACAACGCATATCACAAGGTCTACGAGGTTCATATTTGTGATAATCAAATCACTGGCATTCTGCTGGAACTGCTTATTGACATGGTAGCTTAATAATACTAGCATATTACTGAGAAATCCAGCTACCATCTCTATAACGAGGATCAGCGAAATGCTGATGACGTAGGGCAGTGCGTATCCTTCCGCTTCCGCCATTTTGATACCATGCGTGTGTACGAACACTCCTAAAAAACACTTGTTGATTTATTAAAGCGACATGGCGTCTAATTAGTCATTGTTTTCGTTTAACAGATACCTTACACAATGAACTTCTTGAATGTCAAATACACGTATAGTTCTGTATGATCCAAATGTAGAGTCTGTTCAGATTCAAGCAATGACACCAAAAGGGTTAAAGAAACGTTTTCCTTTCAGAGTAGAAAGTTATAAATGCCTTCCATATTAAAGATGATTTTTAAAAATTCAGGTTTTTCGCTTTAAGAGTACTTCAGACAAGAGCGATGATATACACATTAAACAAAAACAAGTGTGACTGCTTTCAGATTCGATAATGAAACTCTGTAGAAAAACACATATCCCATTGCAAGCCTGTTGTTTTATCAGGTTGTTATCATTACAAAGAAGAGTTGGATCGATACTCCTTATGTTCCCGTAAAACCACTGTAACAACTCTGGTTATCTGCGGCAATGTTCCAAGGTGATGAAACTGCTTTATTTGTGAAGGTTGTGTAGTTATAACCATGAACAGTGATGATTACGACGCACTCTGCAAGAGGTGTGATTTCTCTCGGAGTAGATGATAATCCAAACAGATTATAATAAAAAACTTCTTTGATGATAACTTCATCTCATAGTCGATATTACTACGAGGAAGTAGGAATGAAACTCACTATTCCCACCTAGCCTCTTTCGTACCTCCTTGATCCGAGATCGACGGGTTATGACCGCTAATAAACGTCTTCTCCTTTGTTCTCTCTCTGCAAACACCCTAAAACCGCAAGAAAGGATGGGTTACGATGAGACTTGAATAATGAAGCCAAAACATGCACGCCAGCATCTCAGCGGTCACGTGTCGTCTTGCTATGCGTAGTCGATGAGAAACGACACTTAATTCTCTGTCACCTACATTAGGGTAGAGACTCTGCACACGGATCCATCTTCGTGTCGTAATCCACCTTCACAATCTCCATCTGTATGTAAACGAGATAGGAATAATTTAGACGTGAAATCGGAGAGGTTCTTCACAAATCTGAATTTTAGAATGTTAAATGGGATTTGAGTGGTAATAAATTTGCATTTCCCGCCCGGCCGGCATTTATTATGTACGGTAGAGATATTAAAATGATGGTTTTGGAAGTTTGGTTTGAGGGCAAATCTTACGAGTAATCGAAACCCAGAGAATATTTCTTTTAAAGTGCGTTGAGGATAATGAAATTCAGAAGTTTAGACAAATTTATAAAGAGAATGAAATACTTTGTTTTGTTTGATATTATTTCTGCATTTAAAAACATAATACAAAGTAATATAAAAAATTGGTACATATATATTATTAACGAAATTCAAAGTACATATATATATATATATATATATATAAATATATGTATATATATAATCATATCATGATAAAAATTCATTGAATAATTATATCTTTTTAAAAACATAGTTGACAAATCATTTTCATATTCAATATTGCAGGACTGCCATCTTTAGAGAGAGTTTGAACGTGATGGCGGCCACAGGAGAGGAAATAAACAGCACAATAAAAACACAGAGCATATTATGATAATGGTGATCATTTTAGTAATCATCTTACTACCCCCCCCCCCCCCCCCCATGACAAAATGAACCTTCTTTGTGGCAAAAAAAGTGTTTTCAATATTTAACATCATATTTTGTAAATGAGAACAAATACCAATCTACAGAACAAGGCGTAATAGCAAAAAGTATTTATTCTCTCACTTTGTTTTGCTGTCTTGAAATCAAACCTATTCTATTCACTAGCTATCTGAAAACTAGTAAGGATGTGACATAATAATAATAATGATAATAGTGGGTTCTTGCATATGAAGATGCAGATGATGAGTTGGTATTAGCACCTTCCCATCCAGATGCCCAACTATGTATTTATAATGGCACCTGGCTGCCTTTTACAAATAAAATTGATATTCAAGTTGATACATAATATAATACAAAAGACGCTAATTCGAAATACACAACATTAAGATGTTACTTAATATATTTGTTTCTGTTGAATCATACTTAGGCATAGGTGGGGATTAAAATGTAATGTGGGCCAAAATACTTGTAATCGTGTCTAGAGATACCATAAAAACAGAAAGAAATCCTCAGTGCAAAAAAAAAGTCATAGAGATCGTATATAATTATGAAGTGTCCATGTATATAATAGCTTAAACGATGACTACTAACTCTCCATTGACGCAAGACGCATTAATTCTGTACTAATTCACATAATAGCCGCCTCACCCGACTATTCACTATTCTACCATCTGTATATCTCGTTACCAATCTGCACTTAAATTATCGAGCTCTAGCTTCCAACTCTCCACACTTAAGGCTTGTTCAGATATGACACGGCAAAACCGCGGTGGTTTTTATTTTCTTCATGATGACGTTCAGATAATATATCCCTCACATTGCTGTATGTTATTACACAGACCCCAGTGAATGTGCAAAAGTCCTTTGCTGCGTACAATTGCCATTCATTAACATGTTTTAACAAAATGCGGCAGCTTTTTTTTTGCGACGGTTTCGCGTGCCATATCTGAACGGACCTTAACTCTAGTCCTGTCTTCAAACATTATCTCCTTTATTCGCCTAAAAGGCTCTTATCAAGAACAGCCATGCATAGCCGTGCCGTGCATCTTGATATCTATCTAACGGCAATATACGCCATTCGTTCAGTATCGTGCTACATACAATAGAGATCGAAAGATGGCTGTAAGGCCAAGCCACATCACTTATAATCATAGCTATAGCTATCATTCTGGTTTAAGAGAGAGTTGGGTTGTGATAGAGATGAGGAATGATTTGTGAGCTTTCGCATTCTTTTATATCAGTTTGGAAGAATATCTCCTAAAAATAAAGAAACTGATGATTTACATAATCAACCTTTTCCCATTGCTTCTATAGAGAGTTTCCTTTCACAAATGAAATGACCATTACTCAGCTCCTGAAAGCTATCATTTTCTAATGATTCCCAACACTTAAATTGCTATTATTATTTGGACAATCAGTGAAACAATATGTAGTTAATAAAATTAGTTTCTTTGCATTTATTTGCATTACCTCTCCCTGACACAAAGCGTTTCATCATCGCACATTAGCTGCAGGACGCTGCAGGAAGCTGCAGGAAGCTGCTTATCGCGTGAGGGTTCAAGGTTCACGGTTTGAGGGTCAAGGTTCCAATGTGTCAACGGCCACAACATTAGGAACTTAACATCAAACCATGAATCATGATAAAAAGCTATATATATGTAATTTCATTACCGCCAACGTGGAATTAATAGAGGGAACCTTAACACCAAAACAAATTATAAGTACATCCTCAGTGTAGATCTAGTCCTTAGTCGAATATTCTCCTGTTCAATTTACCCATATACAGCAAAACCAGCGAAATAAAATGTCATTTGACATAGAAATAGGAGTGATGAAATACAAACCCCCCGGGTGTGTGGAAACATTTCAGAAGTCATCCATATTCAGAGAGAGACAGAGGAGGAGGGAGAGAGAAAGTGAAAGAGAGAGAGAGAGAGAGACGCGGTTGTATCCATCTTGAAATGGATTCTTGATGTATACGATGACATTCTACCATGGAGGCTTCCTCGTGCGTATTTTGAGTCAAGATACGTAAACTAGATAAGGGTGAGGAAAATATAATAGGGAAAGGATGGTGCACAAATTTCAAGCGGGAAATTCCCGTATAATGATACAACACGATCGCAAAGGCTTTCGAAAAATAGATGAAGCAAAACAGGAAGGGGAAAGCAGGCGGGATGAATGGTACACAAATCAGCGTTATGTAAACTCCGCAAGAAAAAGTGGACACTTTTAATAATTAAGATTTTCAAATAGATATTCAAATTAGATTCAACTTATCTTTCCTAATTTCATCAAACTAAAAGTGAATTGAATGTTTTTATTTGATTTATGATTTATTGACGGTTTACATGAAAACTTTAAACAAAAAAGAGCGTCCACTTTTAACAACTTAACATCTTAAACATCTAAGATCGGCTGCAAGAGTTGCTTCTTATCAATCGAATCAAAATGTGAACATCTGGGCAAGGATGACAATAGGTTTGTGATCAGAGATTGAACAGTATTTATGAAGGTGATGGAGACATCACTATGTATAACTGACTTTAATACCCCTACTGTTGCCAGATAACTGTGCAATGTAACACCGTGATATATTTCAGACTATTCCCGCTTTCCACAGAACTACCCATAGACGGATGTTCATTCAGTTTTATTTATTTCAATTTATATCGAGGAGCACTTCGGTTGATAAAAGATGCGGAACTTCACAATAACCCTCCTTGCCGCAATTTTTGTATCAGAATACACGGTAAACATTTTTACTTCATCTTGTATTTGCTGAAAGGTCATAATCATAGTCTGCACAGTTCGTGTGGTAGAAGCTGCTTGATATGCATATCCCAGAAGGAGGTAGAGAGAGGACGTAAAGAGGAAATAGAGATTTGGAGGGGGGAGTATAAATCTATTTTCAAATATCCTAAGATCTCATACATTTATATGCACTTTGTGATATCTGGTTTGTTACTAGCCGGTTATCTACCCTTGCTGTACTCTGTGCTTTCTGGTCCAATCTTTGAAAGGTCAACTGAAAATCAAGTCATATCTCACAGAGAAAAATGAGAAGGAAAGAGAGTTAGGAGAACAGAGAGAAGGAGGGAGAGGGAGAGAGGTGGACGGTAGAAAAAAAAGAGAGAGAGGATGAGAGAGATGAGGAGAGAGAAAGAGAGGGATGGACCTTAGAAGGAATAAGAGAGAGAGTGAGGAGGAGGAGAGAGTGAGGAGAGAGAGAGAAAG
The DNA here is from genome assembly GCA_035222895.1 of Strongylocentrotus droebachiensis. Lineage (NCBI taxonomy): Eukaryota > Metazoa > Echinodermata > Echinoidea > Camarodonta > Strongylocentrotidae > Strongylocentrotus > Strongylocentrotus droebachiensis. Next base: position 118,023 of record JAVYIG010002787.1, read on the forward strand.
ATAGAGTGAAGGAGGAAAGAAGAGAGAATGGGTAAAGAAGAGACATGAAGAGGATGATAAGATTCAGAAGAAAGAGATAAATGTTGCATAATCCTTGGTGATCTCGTATTACTCCATCGTATAAGAGCCAGCCTAGTGGGTGCATAGTAGATAAAGGTGATTAGGAGAGGGAGTGGCTGGATCTGTCACAGTATGGTGTTTAACAAAAAACAGTAAATGCATAGAAACGAATGATGTACAGATAAAGAGGAAAAGTTAACTATGCAAATGGAAGGGAGGAAGTAAAAAAGGAGTTTGGAAAGAGACATAAAAATCAAAGGAAATTGTAATTTGATAATGATATACGATATGGATGTGGCATGCTAGCTCTATCATTAATAATATGACTAACATAATTATCATTGTATTGTCAGGTTCCATTTTGTCAAAGTCGTACGAAATCAAGAAAGCCTGATGATTCTACGTGACCCCATTCTAAAATGAAGTTGAGACTGTTCGACATGGTCGATAACGGATGTTAATGAGTATCGATTAGCGTGGAACGTCTTTCGTGAAATGAATATTGATGTAGAAACAAGTTGACTTTAATATTGATCTACACTACCCCTGAGTGAATGGCTGTTATTCAGCGGAAGGCAACCGTTTGAATATGTCAGCAAATTCATGATTTGGGTATATTTGCTCATGTTCAGCTTATTGCATCATTAGTTTTGTGGCATATGAGATTGTCAATATTGATTTATGTAGAAGCTTTGATGTGCATTTTAATAAAGCGAATATGAAAATAAGAACAATCCGGAAAAAAATGTTCATGCTTCTTCTTTTTCCTCCTCTTCTTCTTCTTTGTCTTCCTCCTCTTCCCTTACTTGTTTACTCATGCTATAATTGCTTTTTTTTTTTATTCATTGCGTTGTGCACGAGTCAGTATTTTAATCACCCTCTTACTCAAGATGGTCATAGTTTTTATCATATTCAAACAAAATAAATAAAGACAATATTTAATGTGTTTTTAATGAGGATAACAATTTGTGTAAACCATTAATACATGTACGTATAAGGAATAGCCGGGTTTATTCTTAAAAATGAAATGCTAATGTATGGATATCATGATCGACTCTTGGGGGTAGTGTTATTCTGAAGAAGACAGGATGTTGTTTCGATGTCCAGGGGCTTCTTACATTTCTCTCTTCTCATAATATATGATTCTAGAATACATCTACGAGATGCGTAATGGAGACAGCCCCCCGGGACCGACATCTCCGTCTTATACAATGTTATTCCCGCTAGATCTAGTACGAACAAATTCTCATTTCATTATTAACATAGGACGGAAGACAAGACTCGTGTTTGAATGCCATGACAAGCAAATGAATAGATGAAGTCATGTTTGTGGCAATGCAGGTATTATGTACTTTGAACTATATATATATTTCAGATTATATTCGACATATTGAAGCTATCGTGCTTATGAAATGTTACGTAAGCTATCAGTCTTTACACAATTTTCATTAGAAATGTGATTGTATGAAATTTTTCATCATAGTTGAGTATTTAAAAGTACCCTTATGCTGACTAATTTTTGTCGTTGAATATTTAGTAGAGTACCTTTAAGTACTATGGTAGATAAAGAAGAAATAAAATTCACTTTTAAACAAGGTATACGGTGTACATATAAACCACAAGAAGGATATTTGTCAAGTGTAGAGATGGCTATGGACTATTTTATTCATTATACATAAGGAAATACAATTAGTTTGTTTAATCATGAAAAAGTCATGCAGCGTCTCTTTTGTTTTCCTACTTTATGTTAGCCCATTTCTGCCTGCATTGATGTTCGAAGTTTGCCAGGCTTTGATGGAATGACTCTGTCAGGTTGGCCTAAAAATAAATAGAAGGATAATTGGTAAGGAATCTATCTCTCTCTCTCTCTTTCTCTCTCTTTCCAATTCCATACCTCGATTCTGTCTTCCATAATTATAATGTCTCTATTTTATGTTTTCTTTATAATTTGACCCCGCACTGGATTTAAAGCTCTCTCCCACCCCGCTCTTTATCTCTCTCTCTCCCTCTCTCTCTCTCTCTCTCTTATTTGCTGTGTTTTCCTCGACTACTATCCCCCATTTAGTGTGGGTTTTGCTTTTATAACTTTTACATATGTCATCATTTTATACCAAAGATTATTTGATTTGATTTGATTTGAATTATTGGTTTCTGCATATTTTTTCTTTTTTTTCATCATACATTTTCATGAACATAATATGGTTTGATACAATATTTTAAGTGTATATAATTTTATACAGATAATAAACGAATTTAAACAAATTTCTTGAATGCATAATTAACATACATTAGATGCAGGAGGGCTACAGAAATAAGCAAAGTAGCTTGACGTGCCCGCAGCCCTCAAATACAGCAATACAAATACAAATAAAAAGAGTGACTTGCAGAGAAGAAAAGGAAAGGGGAGAGAAGGAGCGTTGGTAATAATACAATAAATCTCATACATCTGCTGATTGAATGCAGGTTTATTTATGAATGGCTAAACGATGCTAGGTCATGGACGATTACACATCATGAATGTATCATAGACAGAAAAGATAACAAATGAAAGAGTGTTCAGAAGGGAAACATAAGAAAGTGGCAAATGCAATTAGTTGGTCACATATACAGAAAGGATAACCTAGAAAAGAATATTAGCAGGGAAGATTGCTGAAAATGGAGCAGGGGAAGGCAACGCCTTATATATATTTTGTTCACTGTTTGTCTGTAAAATAGCACTGTCAGGAGGGCGTTTCCATCAAAGCCCATTAGAATATATTTGTATAGTAGCTACGCTAAATAAATTTATCTAATTATTATTATTGTTGTTATTATTATTATAATTGCAAAGCCTGAACAAACGGACATACAAGAAAGAAACCGAAAAAAATGCTTTTTAATTATAGCAGATAATAAACAGAAATGGAGGGCAATGAACGCCGGTGTTTGTAACACTTGATGATGATACTATTCCGACTTTGTTTCGAAAGGAAACTAATCGAATTCAGTTTGACATGTATAAACACAATCATTACAATCGTGCATATGTGCGCCAAGTATCATGATTTTCAAACCACATCTTGATTGTATTGTATTGTATTTATTTTCCGTCATTTAAAAAACATCAACAAATATATATTTACAATCATAAAGACACACTTATTTAACAAAAAAAAACACAAGGAAGACGGAGGGATGGCCCTACTCAGCGTTGTTAGCATAACAATGCTGTTTTACAGAGGTCCCAAGATGAACAATCTATTGTTCAAATTGTTAGTTTCTACGTAAAATAGAGGATTATTTCACCTAAAAGTACAGAAAGAGATCCGCTTTATATCATAGAAGATCGTTTGGTTGTATAAGCCTGTGATATGTACTATAAGCAATTCCAAATAGCATTGCACTTTAAATGGCCTGATATATGAGGTAATGACAGATAAAAACAAAATATCATCAAAACCTAAAGCTATTCCGCTGGCCCATTGAAAATGAGGGGACATAAATTTGAAAATAACCGAGAAAAGGAGGACTTATACGACACGCTATATTAAAACAAATGAGATAGACGGGTGAAGTGATAGTAAATTGGAAAAGAGAAAAGAAGACCATCGACGAACACGACATAGGTGAAAACACCATTAGTAATTTAGAGCGTCGTATTATAATACAAAACCTATTCGGAGCCACTATTACATGTTTTAAAGAATAGACACGCGTCGAAATCTTAATATAAATCATCTCCATTCCATCTGTCATCTTATATTAAAAAGTACAGTCCAATCACTATTTTTTTGGTAAAATGTAAACCCCATCAAATATATTTAAGATTAATGTACAACATCACAAACGTCAGAAGAGATTTTTTAGAGAGTGAATTGTGAATCTCAATAATCCAAGACACCAACATAAAATGTAATTAGGGGTAACCCCTCCATTCCCCATACAATTACAAGAAAATATAACATTCTTGAAAAGGTGAAAATTAGTTCAATGAAAATGTCTCCTGAAAATCATTGCACTTGAAATGGCCTGATATTGAGGTATGACAAGAAATAGCTTATGTGTTTGTACAGACTATCGTGCCAAATGTTTAGTGTAGTCCTATATGTACCCATTTTATGTTATTTTAAGCAAGAGAAGGTAAACTTCTTCTCACTTTTATGTCTCAAAAACATTACAGCGTACATCAAATGTTATGCATAATAATTTACCTTTCCCAATCTCTTCAAGACCGTTCTTTCATATTGTAATAACATGACCAGTACTCAACGTTGCCTTTGAATATACGATGCCTATAATGTTTCCTGTAATGGGCCCCAATGCAGGAGATGGGATGTCTTATAATGGAAGACACGAGGGAGTTTAAATGAAGGAGTTAAGTGAAGACGTATCTTGAGGCCATAGAGAACCAATACGAAGATCGTGTTTCGCATAATGACTATGACCGAGGAAAATGACCTGAATAAAATAATAGACTTAAGGACATGAGGCATGACATAAGGAAATGTAAGCAACGCCGCTATAGGGACTAATCGTGCTATAAGCACTTGACTAAACGACCGACATGTGAAGAAAAAAAATTTAAAAACAGACATGATTTTTATTCAAATCGAATTGATCGCGGATACCAGCAGCACCTGAAGTATACGTGTTCAAAAGTAATTGCAAACTAAGCAAGGTAGAGAATTAATTATTCTCCCTTTAGAAATCATTTAGTGAACCAGTGATTACAATTTACAAACAAACCAAGTTAATAGAGAATTCCTTGTTTTCCCTTTAGAAATCATTTAGTGAACCGGTGATTGCAAACTAACCAAGTCAGAGAATTGTTCTCTTTTTAGACATCATTAAGTGAATCTTCACACCAAATCAATATCATTTGAACTTTATGGACAGCAGTAAAAGCCATCATGCTGTTGAAGTGGTGAGAGAGATAATGCTATGGTGGTGAGGATGTGTCGACTCAGACAATTTCACATGCCTCGATCGGACATGTCCATGTCAAAGGTAATAAGGATGATTACAAAAACAAAGAAACAAACACAAAGCACGAGGCTTCATTGTGCTACTCACGTTCGTTTGTATATGGTCGTGTGTATATAAATAAATGTACTCTCAACATATGTTGTGATGTACATGTATTTTTAAGGTTATTGTTTTTGTATCTTGTTTGTGCTAATTGCCGATAATATGTCTACTCAGAAACTTAGGCAGGTGTCCATTTTGCTAAGCTTCAACCAGAGACACACAAAGAGGGCGCCACTCGGTGGCGACTAGCTCATTATATATGTATTTTTCCTTTTTTTTGGTGCTTCAAAGTGATGTATTTTGTGTATATCTAAATTACACTACTTAAGGAAATGAAACAAGCCATAGCCAATATATAAAATAACCCTCTCCCTCCCTTGTATGGTAACGCAAAACCAAAGTCCTCAAAAAAGTGAATCCCTAACTAGAAGTACATGGATCAAATAAAATTGAAGTGTTTTACCCCTTCTCATTCCAAGGTCTGGCTACGACACTGAGAACATGTTTATCTATCTTCGGTTACCTCATCTCACAAACCAAGGACATTGGATAGTGCAACCTAAATCCATCTCCATCCGTTATCAGCGAGTCAAATTCTCTCGGTAGATGGATTCTGTGGGGGGCCTTTTAACTTTTCATGAAGGGAGTACGGTATATATTCATTAGACCTGGTTGTTTTTAAAGTTTTCTTATTCATTTGTATCATTATATACCGTGTTATTGGAACATGGTCACCATGAGATAAAATGTATAATCTTGTTATATAAGCCATAAGCGCGACAAAAAGGAATGACAAAATCTTACCTTGTTAAACAAAGAACGACTTTAATACTTATCCATATCTCTCTTATAAGGATTATGTTTACTCCCCCCCCCCCCCCCCTCCTCCTCTCTCTCTTTCTTTCTATATATCTATCTGTCTATTTCTCATCTACACCTTCTCTCTATCTCTTTCTTCCCCGTGTCTGGTTGTCTCATTTTCCCCTTACCTCAGCCTCTCTCTCTTTTCAAAAACATTTTTTGAAAATCAATATACTAAGCACCAAGCATTCTATCATCATGCTCCCCTGAGACCATATGATCGATCAGGTGACTAAAATCACACATTCAAACAAGAGGGCAGCAACCCGATGACGTATAATAAAGACTTTCAAAATATAAATTTCAGGCAATCTCAGGAGCATTATCCATCACCTACTGTATTACAGTGACGTATTACATAGTACGAACATTCCTATGGGAGGGAAATAAAATTACTCTTGAGTTGATGTCAAAAGTTTTTGCGATCATGGTGTATAATCTTAGGCAGGTGTCCATAGAAAAGAAATAGAAATATTAATATTAGGAGTTTTTGCGATCATGGTGTATAATCTTAGGCAGGTGTCCATAGAAAATAAATAGAAATATTAATATTAGGAGTCTTTGCGATCATGTTGTATAATCTTAGGCAGGTGTCCATAGAAAATAAATATTAATATTAGGAGGGGGTGGGGAAGAGATTCACACGCTTTAAAGAAGATTTTGAAATAGGCACTGAGTGAAAGTGTATTACTTTATTATAAAGAGTGTTTCAATCCAATTTAACATGGCGTGTTCTCTGAAGTATGAACGCTTCTAAATCGTTGTTAAAGGATTGTGTAGGTATGTCAACACATCTTTTGATATTGTCCCTTGTTCTGGGTGTGTGGTGTGAACTACTTAACTTTAACTTAACTACTTAGCTATTAAAGTCTGTGAGGGATCATCATCAAACATGTCAAATGTAATATATTAAAGGCAATTAGCCAATTGTAGTTTTTACTATGTTTACACCGTTATTAAATAGTTTATAAAGACAACAGGAGATAATTCGTTGGACAAATTCTATTTTTAATGCGTTTCACAACAATGCACTAAATTTATTCCAAATAATTATCTGGTCATATATCATGTTCCCTCAGCATATAAGTTAAAAACAGATTTATTTATTTTAATCAAAATCCGTGATTTTTTTGCAAAATTTGTTTGATGTAGTTAGTCATTTTCTTAAGTTAATTACATTCCTCTTTTATTATGAAATTTAGCATTTCAGATTAAAACACACGCTCACTATCTCTCTCTCTCTCTCTCCCACTTATTGTCAGCTTAATGATCACTTCCTACAACTTCCATTATAGCCAAGATATTCACTGTGGAACATGATTGAACAGGTGATGTATCAGGTGATTGATCAGGTGATGCAAGTCTTACCTTCTAGTCAGAGTAAACAAAAAAAATGCTTTTCCTGGATTTTCAGAGCAAAGAAATGAGAAAGATTTGCCTTCGCACGATGAAAATGAAATACTAGTACTACACTTTACCAATATGCTAGAGCCTAGGTCTATTGTGTACCTCATAGTTTGTCGACTGCCCCCCCCCCCCCCCAAGTATTCTCATTTCCTCAGGTGAGAAAAGCCGAACTAGTTCACAAGCTCCCTGATGGGAATCTATACAGCGTCTCAAAAAGAAAAGAAAAGAAAAGCAAAAATGCAAGGAAAAAGACACGACTATTATGTCAACTTCCCCATCATCCCTTATGGTCACGAACCAGTAATCTATTGTCTGTTGAGAGTCAAAAGACCGTTCACTTATATACGGTTACATAGAGTTAACGTCCTTCTATCTCTTAACATACGACATTTTAATCTCATCTGAATCCTGGGTTGCGTTACACCTGCTCACTCTAGAAGAGAGAAGATCGCTTTAAAGAGAAGGTTCAGTTCTCGTCAAGATGATAAACAATTTGTGATCTTGATCGTTTATCCCATGTACATTTGGACATAATTATACAGTGCGTCCCAGAAAAAACGAAACCGAGAAGTATCGATGTTTTATCATAACTTAATCACAACCATAATTAATGAATTATACATATTTGGAAAGCTTAGAGTCTCTTCTTTCAGTTGATGCTACTCACGTGATGCATATTTCACGCATGAGTGATTAAAAGCAATTTGAAGGAAGGAAACCAAAAAGTAATTTGGCGGGTGGTATCTGAATTTCAAAGAAAAAATCATATTTCTAAAAAGTTCATTTTCTGCTCTTTCATATGATACCTCAATCAAGAAAAATGAGCCAGGAATAACAAAGTTCTGTTTGTTTAAAGTAGCCCTTACATTTTCATAATTTTAACAAACGAATTCGTTTTCACTGGGTGCCTGCCGTAGCAAAAAGCAGATTTGACAAAAGACTTAACTCCGTTTCGTTGACAATCAGCCATGCATGAAGACTCTCGTCTACGGCTGATTGTCAACGAAACGGAGTTAAGTCTTTTGTTAATTTCGTTTATTGATACGGCAGGCAGCCAGTGAAAACGAATTCGTTTAATAAAATTATTGAAATGCAAGCACTACTTTGAACTCGCTCATTTTTCCTGATTGAGGTGTCATATGAAAGGGCAGAAACTCAACTTTCTATAGAAATGTGAATTTTTCTTCGGAATTCAGATACCGCCCGCCAAATGTCTTTTTGGTTTCCTTCCTTCAAATTGCTTTTAATCACTCATGCGTGAAATATGCATCACGTGAGTATCATCAACTGAAATAGGAGACTCTAAGCTTTCCAAATATGTATCATTCATTAATTATGGTTGTAATTAAGTTATGATAAAACATCGATACTTCTCGGTTTCGTTTTTTCTGGGACGCACTGTATAAGAAATGTCCACTGAAAAAGAATGCTCTTCAAATGCCCTCATTTTCAAAATAATTATGACAAAAGAGAAATAAAAAATTAGGATAAAACTCTCTAGCCTCATGATTGTGTGCTGTCGCAACCATCAATTTCAATGTGCAGAGCCGGTAACTGTGAGAAAGATTGGGTTATTCTTATTGTCACATTTCTTCTCACTTTAGTGATTTCAAAACCTCATAGTATGTACCCAACCTTTCCGCATTGTTTCCAGCCTTCCACATTGTAATCGTATGACCAGAACTCAAATTTATCTTGAAAACAGGACAATTTTCATTTCTTATTCCTTAGAATAACCTTAGCGTCCGAAATGGGCACGTCCACTTGAGAAAGGATTCGATTGACATTTGGTGTGAGATTATAAGATGCAGCCCATAGATATGACCATGCGGTGTTGTATTGTTTATTCCGGATTGTTTGCACGCCTGTACCTCTATCCTCCCACGCAGGCTGGCCCGGTACCTGATGCGGATAGGAGCTAACCTCTATCCTCCTACGCAGGCCGGGTACCTGATGCGGATAGGAGCTAGCCTCTATCCTCCCACGCATGTCGGGTACCTGATGCGGATAGGAGCTAACCTCTATCCTCCCACGCATGTCGGGTACCTGATGCGGATAGGAGCTAACCTCTATCCTCCCACGCATGGCGGGTACCCGATGCGGATAGGAGCTAAGCTCTATCCTCCCACGCAGGCCGGGTACCTGATGCGGATAGGAGCTATACAATTAATCATGAGAAGAAGAGCGGACTCCATATCAGGCCCAGTAGAAAGAATGGTACAAATACAAATCGATTAAGAACTCTGGGGAGCTTTGGTAAAAGTCTCCAAACTGGGGAAAATAGTGATAACGAGAAAGATGAAAGGATAATAATCATGATCATGATGATTAGGATGACGATGACAATAAGAAGAGAGTAACAAGAATGCAAGTGCTGATGATGTTGATGATAATGATGATGCTGATGGTAGTGGTAGCTGTGGTGTTAGTGGTAATGGCAATGCTTTTGATGATGATGACGTTGATGATGATAATGTTGATAATGATGACGAAGACGATGATGATGATGATGATGAAGATTATATCCATGGTGATGATGATGAAGATGATAATTCATGGTGATGATGTTGAATATGATATTCATGGTGATGATGATGACGATGATGTGGTTGATGATGATGACAAAAATGATGAAGATGAAGATGATATTCATGGTAATGATGATGATGATGATAATAATGGTGGAGATATATATGTAAAAATGGACACAACACCAAAAGGATACTGAGGTTTAAACGATGGCTTTGAGCTATAATGATATATGAATTAAAGAACAAGGACAAATTTGTCCTGCTTGAAAAGACATGTATCAAACTAATGCAATACAATTTGTGGTAATTATGGTTGTTTTTTCCGATAAAATGTGATTTGACGCAATGGTCAGACTTTAATTGGAAATCCTGTGGCTTAATTAGGAAGCCTGTGGTTTCTCAATGCTCTATTCACGTTATATATCCGTGTTTGTCAGGTAAAACATTACCCAATGTTGGGTACAATATTTGTACTCATCAAATACAAAATACAAAATACTATTCAACCATTTATATCAAAATCTTCACCGGCTATATCAAATCTTCACCTCACACGTATGTTATTTCTCTCCCTCTCTCTCTCTCTATCTCTCCCTCTCTCTCTTTTTCTTTATCTCTCTTTATTTATATGTATATATTGCTTTGTTTTTCGTTTTTAAATGATATTTTAGGTAAAAATTAAATAATCACGAGTTTTCAAAATAAATACAATAGCCTCATACAATATGTTTATAGAGCAAGTATACCATTAAAGCGAAATTAAATAACACATATCGATCAGTACTCATTAATGAATACTTTGCTAACATAGTAATGGTCTTTATTCGATTATGATCAAATAAACATGAATAACGAGAAACATGACAAATCACCTTCTGTTTGAACCGATGACAAACTTTAATACACGAGTTGGACGCTGACCCTCTGTAAGAATGTAGATCAAAAAGGAAATATAAATAATATTTTATTCGATGCATTGATTAACTTATTCAACCGCACACTTCGGGTATATTACGGGAGAATAAAAGGACCTCGAAAGTCCATTTTCGTGAGATTCAAATTGTTGAAAATCAATTTAAATTACGTCAGTCTTTTTTCTCGATAGAAGACTACGCCTAAAACCTCTGCACTGAAGTGCAAGTAGAAGTCAGAATAAAAACCAAAACTCTCCCCTCCCATACCCGTCAAATATACCCTTTAGTATTGATTTTCTCTCCCGTATGCCTAGGTCAACAAACACACAAACACGCTCGCGCACAAGGCAGACACTCAATCTTACTCGACAAATACAACGCGAGAAAAACTGATGCAATTCGGCGCCATTTTGTTGACTCTTCCAATCGATGAGGATTGACTTCTGTCTTTGGTTTATTGATCTAGGCAGGGTGCATGTAATAACTTCAAATGCCCCCCAAAAACATACTAACCATTGCTAACTGTAGTAACAATCACAGTGAGATGCCTGGAGCAAGTTTGTCATGACAACCACTATCCTAAGCATTCTGGTGGCGGGTGTCAGAATAATGAGGACGGCATGAAGTGTGGAATAAAATGTCCTACCAACAGAACAACAATCATACTTCTACTAATATTAGTAATAGCATAATTATACTAATGATCCTGCTACTACTACTACTACTTCTAATAATAGTGATAATAATGATGATGAAAATAATAATTGATAATGATAATAAAATGCGAAGATAAAAAATTATAATAACAATGATGATAATCCACTGTCGTGAGGCACATGTCACAGCGATTGCTCTTTCCAAAGAACGTAAGTGTTGAGGCAGGACAGTGGCGGATACAGGATTTTAGGGGGGGGGGGATGGCGGAAATTGAAAAATCGCGAATACCGTTATTTTCGCTCAATGGGGGGGGGGGGGGGGCTAGTGAGCACTATAACCCCCCCCCCCCCCCCCCCCCCCCCCCTCCCCTCCCCCCTGGAGCAAAACGTGGTTACCATCTTTTGTTTTCCTTTTTATTTGGCCAGGGATGGGGCCCGTCTTCATTTTAAAACTTTTTTTGTTGCCAGGGGCCGGGCCCGTAGCATTATGGAAACGTTTGCTTGTATTTGTCTCATAAAAGAAGTTGTCCACAAACTGACTCCCACACGGTGTTGAGTGCTCAGGGGTCATGGGCCACTGGTTTCATCGGGAAGGTAGTTCCATTATGTGAATGGGTAAATTAACTGTTATGAAATGAGGGGACACATTACATTGTACAATAGGGGCACACATGGTTTTTATTTTGCAGAACATACTCTTTTATTGACTGACTTATTGCATGAAACTATAAAACCAAAATGCATTTTTGTATTCTAACAATTGGAGTACAAAGAATAATAACAGGTGAATGAAATGCATAAACACCACAAACACCTGGGGAGGAAGCATCCATAAATTTGAATAATTTAGTTGATAAATGACTCCGATGAAACTATAAAACCAAAATGTAATTTGCGTTCTGGCAATTGGAGTACAAAGAATGATAGCAGGTGAATGAAATGCTTTAACAACACAAACACCTGGGAAGGAAGCATCCATAAATTTGAATAATTTAGTTGATAAACGACTCCGCATGTGGACGTTTGGTGGAGCAGAAAGCAGTGGATTCTTAACAACACGAACCCATTTAACAGAATGGCGGAACGTAAATTAAATTTGGCGCGGTTGGAAAATGCATCTTTCTACCCTGCGACTTTAATGGTACGATCCAGTAAAATAAAACAGTAAAATGGCTCTTATTTAAAAATTACTCATTAAATAAAACCCAAAACTTCAGTGATATTTGACAAAATATGTTATATCTTACTAATAATTAAAAAAGATGTATAAACATTTTGAAAGTGTAGCATTTTACGATAAAAGACACCGATTTAGCGAAGATGACGTCATTAGTGCGCTTGCATCAGGGAATTCACGGTCGAAAGGTCAATTCAGACGCTGATAAGTTATTGGTCAAGAATTTTTGTTTCCTTTATTCCGACAAAATTATACAATCAATCAAAAAAAGTTTAAAACCAGAAGAAAGCTAACGATTAGTATTTTCATTAACCGCTTGCCCCAAAGTCGCTTGACCACAGTGAAACGAGTGAGAGCTTGCGAGAGCGGCCAAGGTGTGATTGAAACTCGCTATTTGCTCTTCTCCAACGCAAAAAGAGACGACATTGTACTGGATAAATGTATTTTTTCCGACAAAAGTACAGAAAATTTGCATAATTATGGTCTTTTTTTATTATACTTTATGAAATGTTACCCGAGTGACTTCCGGGCGGCGTCCCTTTTTTTCCTACGAACTTTTATACTTGACGCATGCAAAGAGGTCACAAACAATTGGACTTTGATTATTTATTGCTTTGCCTCACTATTTATAAAGGCAAAAAACTAAATAAACTGAGAATTAAACCCTCACGTCAACTCCAACGTTCTATTAGTATCACGCTGTCTTTACCGATTGAGCTAGCGATGAGTTGACAAAAGAACGATTTGTATAATTACTATCACCCTATTAGCCACCCTACCGGATTCCACGTGCGCATGCGCTGGTTTCCTTCGCGAGTGCGCATGCGCAGTTTCCCCTGGGACAACTACCCCCTAAGACAACTACCATCGGGACAATTACCCCTCAGACAACTACCCCCATACGACAACCATCCTATAGGACAACTACGCCCGGACAAGTATCCTAGGGGGTAGTTGTCCGGGGGTTAAATGTCCTAGGGGTAGATTTCTGGGGATAGCTGTCCGGGGGTAGTTATTCTAGGGAGTAGTTGTCCTAGGGGGTAGTTTTCTGGGTGGGTAGTTGTCCCGGGGGTAGTCGTCCTAGAGGGTGGTTGCTTTATGGGGTAGTTGACTGGGGGTGGTTATCCGGGGGTGGATGTCCAGGGGGTAGGTGTCCGGATACGCTTTAGATGTTATCTTCTTCTGATATGTACATACTACCTTAAGAGTTATCTTCTTCTGATATGAACATACTACCTTAACTCATAGCCTGCCATGAGGCTGCGTGCACGCTATTGTTACGCTGCTTCTTGCATGCTAGCAAACATTCGTAATAGCAGTTATTGTTCATGCCCATTGGACTGTGCCTAGTGTTTTGCACGCGCTATTGTTAGTACCATCGCGTTAATCCGATTATCTCGTTATAAATCTGGCACTGGGGGGATTAGCCCTGTGGCAGGATAAGAGTTAAGAGTTATCTTCTTCTGATATGAGCATACTGCCTTAAGAGTTATCTTCTTCTGATATGAACATACTACCTTAAGAGTTATCTTCGTCTGATATGAACATACTACCTTAAGAGTTATCTTCGTCTGATATGAACATAGTACCTTAAGAGTTATCTTCGTCTGATATGAACATACTGCCTTAAGAGTTATCTTCTTCTGATATGAGCATACTACCTTAAGAGTTATCTTCGTCTGATATGAACATACTGCCTTAAGAGTTATCTTCTTCTGATATGAACATACTACCTTAAGAGTTATCTTCTTCTGATATGAACATACTACCTTAAGAGTTATTTTCTTCTGATATAAACTTATTACCTTAAGAGTTATCTTCTTCTGATATGAACTTATTACCTTAAGAGTTATCTTCTTCTGATATGAACATACTACCTTAAGAGTTATCTTCTTCTGATATGAACATACTACCTTAAGAGTTATCTTCTTCTGATATGAACATACTACCTTAAGAGTTATCTTCGTCTGATATGAACATACTACCTTAAGAGTTATCTTCTTCTGATATGAACATACCACCTTAAGAGTTATCTTCTTCTTATATGAACATACCACCTAAAGAGTTATCTTCTTCTGATATGAACATACTACCTTAAGAGTTATCTTCTTCTGATATGAACATACTACCTTAAGAGTTATCTTCTTCTGATATGAACATACTACCTTAAGAGTTATCTTCTTCTTATATGAACATACTACCTTAAGAGTTATCTTCTTCTAATATGAACATACTACCTATCTTCGTGTGATATTGACATACCACCTTAAAGGGGCACGTTCCCGCCAGTGTAGTTATCGGAACATGCCATCTGCGTAAGAGCCGTATTCTGTTTGTGTTAATAGGCAGCTATAGCGCCGTCCGCCAGCGCGTACGTATTTTGAGCGCCCTCTGGAATACGGGAAACATGCCCCTTTAAGAGTTGTCTTCATATGGTATGAACATACTACCTTAGGAGTTATCTTTATCAATAAACCCCGTTTTCAAATTTACTGCTTTTAACTACAATATATTATTAAAGTGATTACATTATGACCGACAAGTTAGGTATTGAATTATACATGACCTCCTATCACCATGGGAACAATGGCCGGGATAGATGCACAAACTAGCCTCAATGAATCTATATAGGCTTCGGAAAAAATTGCCTTTCACTAATTTAAAAGAAGAGAAATCCATCTGGATGTTTCCGATTTGTTTAACCTCTTATTTTCGTTTAGAAGATCCATGCAAGGGCTCTGTAACATAAAACCTTTAGAAGACGTAAGCTCTAGTAAATTGGAAAAGAATCCTCTGGTAATCGGTGGTTTTGAAATGGGAACTGCAAATTTATACTGCTCCAATACCTCAAGCAAAAGGATCTATAATAACTGCCTTGTAAAATTCAAGGAAATATTCATAATGAGTGTTAGTTTACAGCATGGCATCCATCTTTAACAGTGAGTTTTTGCCCAGAACTATATGCCTTGACTCTTTTCTTTGGTCCTCCGTCTTTTATCCTTTCATCAATACAAAATTAAAATGAACTAGACTTTAATTCGTCACTTTGACGAATTAGGTGATACGTAAGCTATTTTTGTATCATGAAAGTGTGCCGATGATGATCTAATGATAATATTCATCAATACGATAATGACTATATTGATGATGATTTTTTGGTAAACTGAAAATGGAATTCTCAAATCCCACTTTGCAAGTAAAATATGAGCATGATCCAGGCATATGATCGAAAAATAAAGTGCACGTTGGAGATAGGTAATTGTCTCAGCTACAACATAGCCGAAGCTCAGCGAAAACAAAGTTAAAACAACGGAGATATTGCTCCCGAAAGACGGAAATGTAGAATGCAGTTTTGAGAAATAGTCATGTCCCATAGACAATTCCACGCAAAATGTGAAAAATCGACATGCCTCCTTTAATCGCAAAGATACGCCATGATACCTTTGTCAAACTGGAAAAATGTGGTCACATTATTTGTACAAAATTATCTCAGCTAGAACATATCAAAATTTTAAACAAAATCAATCAATATTTACAGAGATACAATCAATTTTCCAAAAATATGCAAACGTCATAATATGCAAATTGAAATTTTGAGTTTGGAGGCCATTATGATGACGTCATTAGTTAATTGAGGGTAAAATGAGACATGAAATCATATCTCCGACTCATAATCTATCTCAATATAACAAAATATTGGGAGTTGATATCTATTCTGAAGAGTTACAAAGATTTTTGTATAGGCATGTTTTTGCTCATGTATTGTGGATAAAGATAACGCAGGTCCGCGCGCGCTGTCAACTTTGACGGACGCTCATTGGGTTATTAAAGGTTAACAAGTTATCAAAATGCTTGAAAAAATGTGCCAAATATGATGATAGAGAAATTTCGGCGATTCTATGTTGAAAAACGCTAGTAGGCGCAAAAAACAGGCGCGCATGCGCGTGAGCATAATTTTTTCTCAAATGCTCTATATGGCCTAAAACGTATGCAAAAAAAATTTGGGATGATTTGGAGCATTTTAAATTTTTGCACGCGCGTAAACGCGCGGACGAACGCGCACGCGCCCATTTGCGCACGTTTATTGACCTGAAATTGACCGGACGGATATTGATCTTAATCGTGATAATTATGAATGAGAAATACTTTTCCGTTATGAAGATATGATCATTAGTTGATTTTCACAAAATGGCGCCTGGATGACGTCACGATAATTTTGACTCTCTAAAAAGTCACGCAGTTCTAAGTTAGACTAAGATCTATCATCATGGCAAGTTTCATGATAATGGCTTTATTCAGTCTTGAGATATCTTGCGAACAAATTCGAGGAAGAATAATAATAAATAATAATAAATAAATAAATAATAAAAATCTTGACGAAATCAAAAGGTGATACGTCTACGTACGTATCACCTAATTATATGATCCTAGATATTTTAACAAAGCTAAGGAGTGTCTGATTATTCATTTATCGTTCAGACTTCGAACTTTGTAATAACAGACAGACCTATCGCAGGTGTTAGGGAGGTTTTCCATCAGTTGTATTTAAAGTAAAGACAACGTAGTTATAAGACGTGCTGACGTAAAGACAACATATGAAAAGTGTTCTCGTTAGATCATTCTAAGACGTGCTCGTGTGCACTAATGATCTGATGTTGCTTGCATTCGGAGCACGATTGGTGAAGGAGAAAACTAAGCTCTGAATTTTTTTCTCGAGGTGCCTTTACCTGTTTTACAAACCATGCCCTGCAGCTGACTCGTCTTCGCAACGCTGTCTAGTCTTAATCAAAACAATTATCGAAACGAGCGCGACGCTTCAGCATGTGATAATGGACGGTGAATGATTTAAATGTTTAGTGCATGGACGCTGTTCGATTACTAAAATAGATGCACCGCTTTCATATCCTCGGGCTCTTTCTACAAGGTAGCCTGTTTTTTGTATATCTTTTCAAAATTGAGTTTCAGACTAAAGGTTAAATGTTAAATACATTGTCGCTAGACCAAAAATACCATCTACAAAGATTACATGGAAATTTAATACAGCAAATCCCCGATTCAGTGGGTATTCCAAACACTGAAATAATGAACAAGATTTGTTTTTACCAAATTAATTAACTCTCGTCTTTTATTCATCCTTAGCGCTGGGAAGGGGAGGGGACAGGGGATCCATGCCTTTCCGAATTTGAACCACAATAACATAAAAAGACACCCCTTGTATATTTTCAATATAATCATGAATATGAAATGTATATTTATTCATTATTTGGTAATCTATCATTAACGATGATGACATAATAAAACCCCTCAATGTTTAAGAGCAAAGCACAAAACAGACAGTAATTTAACCAAAACAGACATACAAAAGCTTTTCGTTGCTATTTTTTCGATTTTGCTGTACCAATCATATCTTCAGGAAGACTTTATTTTAAAAACGATCATACACCTTTCATCAAAATGATAATTATTTGCGATTTAGGTGTAGTATTCGACAGTTGGTGTCAACGAAAAATTAAAGCCAAGCATTTTGTTTTAAGCAAGAAAAAGTAAGAAAAGAAACAACGAATTTCTTCAATACACAAAAGTCTATTCTGTAATTTTCTAATCATTTTTAATTTAAAACATTCCGATTCCACCCCCACGAGAGTGACAGCCGACGCGACAGACAGCCCACGTGACCGACTACCTTGCAGTTCAACTCTATGGGTGGATTACCACCTGAAAGCTGTGCGAGGGATTCGGGGTCTTATATTATGTTATGGGTTTTTCCTCATCGAACCATGCGAGCAAGGATAAAACCACTTTCATGCAACACATGGAATATAATCCTTTTACCCGCTAAATATTTTTTTTCTCGTCCACAAAAACCCGACATGAATAGTGGAGAAAAAAACCGCATAATGACTATTCACATGTAGGCTTAGCCATGCAAAGTCCTTGTGAGAAAAGAATTGTTGAAATTATAGCTAACAATTTGATTATGATCTAAATACGAATTAGCCTGTATAATGACAATTTAGACTATTCAATATGTTATGGAAATGGACTTAATCTGGTTAAAACCAGGAATTTGGACACGCTGGAAATGTTCGACATGTATACACGTATCGTGCTTATATGACTAAACGAAGTTGTGGCACTTGAATTTAATTATTTTAACAGTTCTTATAGTATTTTTTCAAATGCGACATTTTTTTTAAAAGACTTTGTGACTGATGGAGAAGAAAAAAAAATTACGATAATATTTTGATCATCCCCCCTGTCTCATATTTCGCTGTAAAACATTCAACGATGAATATACTGGACGAGAGTGGACGAGTCTGTTAAGTTCTCTGCAAAATTTTCTTCGAATTTCCCGAATTTCATGGATTACACTCATTTGAATGATGACAAAACCGAAGGACAAATCATCTAAGTGTGATAATTCGACAAGGAAAAAATACAATTTGAGAAAGGACAATAACAGAGACAATTTTGAAGCTGCTGCAACTACGAATATGGCTACGAAACAGGACACTGAGAAAGGTAACGGACATGCGTCAGATTACGTCCCTAGTTCTACGGGGCCGGTCTCTGGTCAGTCTGATGTCTCGTCAGCTGGTCAGCCAGGCGTGAAGTCAATTACACCGGACAATGACCTGAAATGTGCCATAAAACAGCAAATAACCGAAGCGATGAGCTCACCCGAAGTGATTGACATCATCACCGAAGCTGTTTATGATGCCATTGAGCAACGTTTGGAAGAGAAAGTTACTACTAAAGTGTATGACGCAATTAATATGGATCTGGAGAAGAAATGCAGTGAAATAAAAAAGCTTGAGAATGAAATGAAAAGTCTGAAAGTATCTATCAATGCAATGGAAAACGCAAAGGATGATGCTGAACAGTACAGCAGAAGAAATTGTTTGATAATGCATGGAGTAAGTGAATCACCTAGTGAAAACACGGATCAAAAAGTTATTGACATCATAAATCAAAATTTGGGAATTAGGATTGCCCCAGAAGCCATCGACAGATCACACAGGATCTACCGGCGTCCGAGCAACCATGGCAACCCAACGCCCCTGGATTCGAACGCCGTTCAACGTAGCAACCCTCGAGCTATTGTTGTCAAGTTCACCCGCTACAATGACCGCCAAGCAGTATACAAAGCACGCACCAAGCTTAGATACGCTCAAGGTATGAAGGTATTTATCCATGAGTCATTGACGAGCAAACGCATTCAGTTGTACCGGGAAACACTCCAGAACAACAATGTAAATTCAATCTGGTCACAAGACGGAAAGATCTTTGCCTTCACCAAGGAAAACAAACGTGTTCACATCAACTCCAGACATGATATTGATAAACTATAGGAACTTTTTCGAGGCATAGAATGATTTATAAAGTTATCTCCTTAAATTATGATAATTAAGTATCCGTGTATAATTTGCCTAAAAAATGTATATAACAACCAGAATGCACTCCTATGTGTCAAATGTACCAACTGGTGTCACCTTACATGCTCTCGTGAAAATATTGATGTATTTTTAAGTATCGATGACTGGATATGTCCAAAGTGTTATTTTAACGAACTCCCTGGAAACATTTTTACTGAAGAAAAAAATGTGAAATCACATAACAATAGTTCGGGTAGAAGTCAAAGAGAAAAAATAAACATTGATGCCCAATTGGAATCATTTCACAAATTCGATGTTTTACGTGAAAAGGGACTAAAATGTGTGCAATTGAATATTGTGAGTTTGTTGAAAAATTTTGACGAGTTGAAGTCTATTTTTATCCAGAATGATATCCATGTTTGTGCTTTAAATGAAACGAGGCTTGATGCTGAAATTGATGATACTGAAGTCTCGATATCTGGTTATTCACTTATACGGAAAGATCGTAATCGAAATGGTGGGGGTGTGGCCATTTACATACAAAATAATATTGATTATAAAGTCTTAGAAGATCAGTCTCTGCTTGAATTAGAAGCAATCCTTATTATGATAAATATAACGAACTCTCAACCCATCCTATTTATGAATTGGTATAGACCACTGAGTTCCAGGCGTGATACTTTATTTGCTTATGAAAATGTATTAATATTTATGAATAATTTTAATTCAAATTCAATTATAGTAGGGGATACCAACTTTGATATCTTTAAGAAGCCACTTATTTCGCAAACAAAATACTATGATCAACTAAATACTATTCATGGGTTGTATTATATTAACACCACTAAGTGCACTAGAATTACTAGTGATACAGCTACACTTATAGATCACATGTTGACGAATGATCAAAACAAGATAAAGGCGTCTGGTGTTATTGATGTTTGTATGGGCGATCATTATATGAATTACCTGATATGGAAATCACCCAATTTACTCACTCATGATCATAATCTTGTAACTTTTAGGAAGTCTAAGGGTGTTGATTTGGATGCTTTTCGAAATGATTTAAAAAATATTAATTGGAGCGACGTTGAAAATGTTGTTGATATTGATGATTCCGCTAAGAATTGGGAAGCTATGATATTATCTGTGATAAACAAACATATGCCTTTGAGAACGAAACGGATGAGGAAGCAATGCTCTCCTTGGTTAAATGAGTCAATTTTTAATTTGATGAAAGAGAGAGATAAAGTTAAAAAGAAAGCTATTGTTAAGCAAAGTAATGAGCTATGGACTGAATATAGACGTTTAAGAAATAGGGTTACATATGCTATCAAAAAGGCGAAAAAGCAACACTATACAAATAAGTTATTGCAATGTACAAATCGGAACGATACATGGAAAGTTCTGAAATCGTTTTTGCCGAAAAATAACGTCTCTCCAAGTCACGCATGTACGGATCTGTTTAATAAAGCATCTCGATTCAACGATCATTTTGCTAATGTTGTAACAGAGTTGTTGAAAAAACATCAAGAAAGTAACTTTGGGGAAAATGAATTTCATTCAACTATTAATGATGCACCTTGTCCAAATAAGTTGAAATTATCTGTTGTTTCTGAAGCTGATGTAATGAGAGAGATTAATAAGTTAAAAAATAAGAAATCATGCGGAGTTGACGGTATAACCGTTCAGGTACTCAAGTCGTGTGTGGATATTTTGATTAAACCAATTACATATCTGATTAATAAATCTATAACTGATGGTAAAGTCCCAATAAGATGGAAAATAGCTAAAGTAATTCCGCTTCATAAAAAAGGTGATAAATCTAATCCAGACAATTATAGGCCTATATCCTTGCTTCCTTGTATTTCTAAAGTACTAGAACGCATAATCCAAATCCAATTAGTTAGCCATCTTCATGCAAACAATATACTTGATTCTGTGCAGTCTGGTTTTAGGGCTCGCCATTCAACTGTCACTGCTTTAGTTAAAGTTACGGATGATTGGTTAATGGCAATGGATGAAGGCAGGTACACGGGGGCAGTCTTCGTAGACCTACAGAAGGCTTTTGATACGGTTGACCATCAGGTGCTCTTAAATAAACTGTATTCTATCGGTTTAGATGAAATGTCGTTACAGTGGTTTGAGAGCTATCTGTCTGAGAGAAGAATAGTTACCATGATTAATAATGTTATGTCAAATGAAAGAGTTTTAACTCATGGTGTGCCCCAGGGTTCACTACTGGGCCCACTTTTATTTACGATATTTATAAATGATCTTCCTAAAATTTTCAATCTTTGTCACGTACATCTATACGCAGATGATACCGTAATTTATTTTTCGCATAAATGTCCCACTGTTGTTGAATCTGTCTTAAATGATGAAATGGAATATCTTGATAAATGGATGTCTCGCAATAAGTTATTAATCAATTATACAAAAACTGTTACCATGCTCATTGGCACCCGTCATAAGTTATCAAAATGTAATGTACTTAATGTAAAAATAAGAGATACAAATATTGTTAAGGTTGACAGTACAAAATACCTCGGTATCAATATAGACAATGAATTAAAATGGGATGCTCATATAAATATAATGTGTCAGAAAATCAGTAAACTTATTGGCTTCCTTGGTAGATTAAGACTTATTATAAATGAATCTGATTTGAATCTAATCTACAAATCCATAATTATTCCACATTTCGACTATGGAGACATTGTTTGGCAATCCGCAACTAAATCCTCCCTTTCACTTTTACAAAAGCTTCAAAACAGGGCGGGCCGTGTGATAATGAAAGTAAATCCTTATTCTCATACATCCAATCAACATGTTCATGATACTCTAAATTGGGACTTTCTAGACTGCCGTTACAAAAAGCATGTATGTACTATGATTTTTAAGATATTAAATAATTACACTCCGTCTTATATGTCAAATAATATCAAATATCGCACGTATAATTATTCATTTCGCTCATCCCGAAATCTAGATCTCCCTAAACCGAATTCAAATAATTGCAAAAGAACATTCTTCTATAGGGGGGCGACACAATATAACCAACTACCAGAACACATCCGAAATGTAACTACATTAAGATCCTTCCATACCCTAATAACTGATATTTTTTCTTAGCACACTTCCTTAAACTCAAATGATTTTGCATAACTGTGTGTGTGTGTGTGTGTGTGTGGGTGTACGCGTATGATATTATTTTTGTATATTTTGCTACCTTGGTATTTATAAACTTGTATTTATGTTTTGTTTCTATTCTGCTTTATATCGCTTTTATGTTAATATTGTAGTGTAAGGACCCCAAGGAAGAACAGTAGTGTTCTGTAAACACTGCTGAATTGGGCTATCCACCGATTTTTGTCTATGTACATGTATAAATATTTTACTTTGTATTTTTTTTACTATGTATGATATTTTTTATCTGATTTCGGAAATAAAAACAACAACAACAACAACAACAGACGGATAAAAATAAGTCTATTATAGATACAAGAATGAGCACAATTTGAGGTTAAAGTCTGTATTGAGTCTCTTTTTTTAAAAACAAATTCGGTTTTGAATTTATGCTTGGAACTGTAATAATAATAATAATAATAATAATAATAATAATAATCTTTTAGTCCACTCCAAATTTGTATTAAACCGAAAATGGAAATTCTTTTTGCCCAATTGATCGTGAGCCCGGCAGCCACTGAGCAGCGCCAGATCGACGTTGCTCTATCCCCTTATTGTTGGAACGCCAAACAAGGTAGCAGCAACTACCGTCTTTTAACGTCTTTTAGTATGACGCGGCTGGGGTTCGAACCCACGACCTCCCGGTTGTGAGGCGGACGCTCTACTGACTTCGATGCGTGTCCTGGTGAATATATCGATCTTACTATTCGTAGGATAGCACGAAAGGTCATCAAAAAAACACTAGTTGATCTATTGGGTTAGAGAGAGAAAGACGAACATAGGCTCAAACACACAAGCAAATGGGAAGTGGAGAGGGGCAGGAAGAGGGGAAGATAAAGATGGAGGAAAACAGAGATGTCTTAACATTACAAAAGGGAAGAAGGACAGAGAAAGGTACAGAGGCAAAGGGAGAGACAGGCAGACAGATGTACACAGTAGAAGACAGACAGAAAAAGGAGAGAGAAGGAGAGAAGAGAGAGAGGGAGAGAGAGTAAGCCAGGGTCATCCCCCCCCCCCCCAATTTGGATCTATTTGTAACAAGCTCCTGTAAATCAGGCAATATTAATTTCGAAATTCAATCAATCCTATACGTTAACCAACATGATGTTGGTGATTCATCACAATATCAAGAGCTTTGACGAGATAGCTTCTTTCTGTGATTCATGCTAGCTAATAACCATCAGTAACCATGACAACCCAACAATCTCTGTGAGGGAAAACGATCAAAGGGGATCGTGCAGGTCGATAATAATGAGCGATACCGTTGATATGAATCGCCTTTGTTGCGAGTAAGATATTCACCTCGATAATGTGTATTAGTACCTTTTAAATTGCTTTCATTCGTAACCCATGATTGTAATCTGTCAATTGGAAAAACAGATTACAGTGATATAAAGGAGAAATTTATTATGTTTCCTATTTCTGATTGAAAAGTAATTGAACTATATCTTTTCATCGGAATACGATTTTCATCGTATCATATTCATCCATATTCATTCCTTCTCACAACAAGACTTGAAAAAAGGGTCAGGGTTAACGTTCAAATACACTTTGGGACAAAATCAGTTAAAAAAAAACCTGAGTTTTGGTACAGAAGAATGATTTTTTCCCCAGATTTTTTATTCTTTTATGTAAGTTTTAGAGAGTCTGATATCCCCTACAAACATTGTTAATTGTTAATAGCTGTGTGCACTGCGTGAGGGTTTTAGTAAGATTTTGTCGATTTATAATGGTGACTCCAAAACTGCGCAGTATGCACCAATTCGTACGTGCTGTTGGTGCATACTGCGCAGTTTTGGAGTTTTGGAGTTATCAGATTCTCTGAATTGCTTCTCGACAGTTTCTTTCACCATGTAATTACATTACAAGGGCCCTGTAAAACATAGATTAGCAATTGATCGTACGATTGTTTTATGCAATTGATTGCAGTGAACACTATGTGAAATCAATCGTAAAAACCAATGGTACGATCAATTGCTAAGCTTTGTGTTATATAAGGTGCCCAGTATTCAACTTAATCTTTAATACAAATTTGTCAAAAATCTATTTCTGTGTCTAGCGATTGCAAGTGACTGTAATTTAATCTTTCGATGGGATTAATTGGCTCATATTTGATTGATTGTAGTCGGGCAGACTGATGTAATAACGCTGTATAGTTACAATCACTCAGTATACCATAGCGCTTCTCATTCAGCAGCTAACCATTTCATAATTACCTCAACATCGCAGAATATTTATTGATTTCATACAACCTATAACAATATACCACTAGTCTATATCATGTCTCTTTAATGTCTCTCTCTCTCTCTCTCTCTCTCACTCTGATTCTCTCTCTCTCTCTCTCTCTTTTCTCTTAGTTACACAATTAGTCAATACAGTCATAATTGATGCTCCATTGCTACGTAGGCCATTGTGTCCTTTATTAGGTCACTTATCAACAAAAGTGTTTCATACCCTTTGATCATTCCGTTCAGTTAACTCTCAAAATTATTTTGCAAAACAAATATTTCCATTAACGTATGCGGTGTTGTTTCTTGTACCTCAATACTTTGAAGTGGCATAGTCATGAGTTCATTTTTTTTCCCAAAATAGAAATCATGCTCATAAATATCATTGTATAAACTTCACTAAAGATGACAGATTATTAAAGCCAAATTAAGGTACCTCTTATGTTATCGCATTGCTACATCATTATGAAATTATGAATTCAATTAAAGGCCGGGGCTACATATTTTTAGCATATTCCGATGGTCACTAATCAACAAAAGGGTTTCATATCTTTTGATCTTTCCGTTCAGTTTACTCTCGAAATTATTTTGTAAAATAAATATTTCCATTAACGTATGCGGTGTTTTTTCTTGTACTTCAATAATTAAAAGTGGCATAGTCATAAGTTCATTTTTTTTACTTCAAATAGAAATCGTGCTCATAAATATTATTTTATAAAGTTCACTTAAGATGACAGATTAAGCCAAATAAAGGTACCTCTTATGTTTATCTCATTGTTACATCATTGTAATGAAATTATAAATCCAGTAAAGGCCGGGGTTACATATTTCTAGTATATTCCGATGAGCGAACCGAGCGGATACGAATTTGGAGACGCTCTATATAATTAATCATCTTTTTATCAAATTGGGAGTTTCGGGTTCCCCTTCCGTTATCCAATGAAATTCGCTATTGTGAAGAAATATTTGAATATTTATTATATTTTGAATCAATAGGATGAAAACTTTCATTGTAAATTGTGCAAACAAGTACTCGTTAACTGCATCGCAATTAAAGCAAATTATAAATCAATTTACTCTCAGCTTTATACAGTAAGCCCTAGATGGCTGTCAATATAGCTGATCGATACTTTTCACCTGTATCCATTTGTTGCAATGTGATAATCAAAATACATGCATAGGCTGTATATTCAGACCCTTTGAATATTTTATTACCAGGGATACATAGATTTAGTGATATATAAAATGTTCTTGGAATCCTCTTGGTAAAGATATTAGTTAAGAGAGGAATTCACAAGAAGAGTTGTCACTGCAGTGATCTGAAAAGCTGTTTAACACTAATATCAGATTCAATTCATTACTAATAGTATCTTTCAAACTAACATAGGCCTATGTGTTAAAACGGTTTTTAAAAAAGAAAACATTCTGAAATACTCCACCGTATTGAGTTCGATAATTGACATTCTGTATCCTTCCTTATTTATCAAAGGTTTAATATAGGCGCACATACATTCCCCTTGAAAAGAAATTGTACTTAATACATGTGCCACAAAGTAATGGTTTCTATTAAAGATAAATATTACCTTTTATGTGAGTACATTTTTTCTCGTATATCTGCCTATTTTGTCATTTGAACATTCTAAAAATGTCTGACAGGGATACGTGGATATGGTGTATAAATAACCCTCTTCATTGTCTTGTTTTACCGTTTCACTTGATAACAGCATTGTCGTGTTATACACGTATTATTATACATTACAGTCTTGTTGGTAATAGTTAGATTTCTCTCACAGCGGCAACCCTAGCCTGAAACCTTCTATTACTTCTATTACCATAGCAACTGTGTCAATTCTTCAATATTTTATTAGCAATAAATATAGGTGATATGACACGTTACAGGGCAAGGTACGGTGGAAGGGTGGGTAATTATTGGAAAGTATGCTTTCTATAGGCGGTAGGAAATATAGTTATTTGATATATTTCATAGACTCATTGTGTTTGGCAGTAGGAATGTAATGCAAAGTAGGAGTATGTGTATGGACATCAAGGTAAAATGTTGTTGCTGTCGCCATCTTTGATGTGCTGTAGTCGGTGATAATATTAATATTGATGTTCGTGATGGTAATGATGGCAATAATGATAACAATGATGAAGAGAATGGTGACGATGGTGTTGCTAGTGGTTCTGGTGGTGGTGATGGTGATAATACGGTGGTGGTGATAATGATGATGATGATGATAATGAAATGATGATGGTATTGGTGGTAGTGGTTGTGATGATGGTGGTATTGGTGGTAGTGGTTGTGATAAAGACGATAATGGTGATAATTATGATAATAATTACGAAAAATCGAGGATGAATATGTGATAAAATTGTGTAAAAATAAATGTATATCTACAATGGTATTATTAAACAAGCAATTTAACATTCCAATTAAAACATTAAATCGTACAAATATCAAAACAGCGATAGGAAAAGCGTCAAAATATGCCATTGTTTATTCTCTATTGAAAAGAGCGGTGTACCAATTTTGCAATTTTGTGTATAGAGAGAAAGTAATTAGGGCATAAACGTTTATCCCTTTCTTTCAAGACTGCTTGGAAATGTAACAAGTAGCTTGAGGCATCTGCGTCAAAACTAATTTGCAGATTGACTTGGAGGGCGGGGGACGTCTCCTTACTAGTTTGCAAGCAAGGTACAATTATATGAATATCGTTCATAATGATAATTTTGCTCTACCAAATCTTTATATTCTAAATCATACCGATTCCCGATAGAATTCTTCATTTCTTTTTCGATGAATTTCGATAAATGGAACTAGGGTAATAGGTTTCCCTACAGCTAATCCTGTTTATCCCTACCCTAATTAGTGTTCTGTCCCAGAAACGTTATTTCTATAAAATAAATAAAAGGTTCCTTAATTCATAATATCGTATTTTCTTGTTCCATTGACGTCATCTTCCAGCATGTAATCATTTCTAGAAGGCAGTGATTTGAGTATACAACAGACATATCGAAAATATAAAGAAACTCACTTCGGTTTAATGAAGACAAGAGATAGCAAAATGCAAATTTAGAATATTCCCCTTTATTGTATTTATGAATACAGAAATACGTGAAGTCGTTTTAATTTGATTAGGATCAGGACTGGCCATAAAATTATGCTTTCATTAAAAATACATTATTTATTACAGCGAGTCAGAAAACAAATTGGATGAAAAGTATGGATTAATTTGTAAACAGAGAAATTATGTTTTGTGTCCATTGACGTATATAGGGTATCTGTGAATGCTATTTTTTCTGAAATGTTTTTACCTAACATCCGAAATAGATACGTTAGCGAACAAAATGATTGCATGTCTGTGTTACAGAAAGATGCTCGGCCTATCAACATTTGTTTATCAAATGTCGATCTTCTAAGAAACACATCAAAACAAAGTCATGTCCAGTCGATCTAGTGACGTCATAAAGATTAATATAAATGTCTTTAACATTCAAGAGAGTAATGTGATGGGTTTAAAATGCCTGCGCTGCTGTTCAAGTCAGTTTACGTAGGCAAACAAGATGGCTGCCAGATAGCTACTAATTCACGCCTGAAGGCAAACAAGATGGCTGCCAGATAGCTGCTAATACATCCCTGTGGCAGAGTGAATACATAATTGGAATGGATGTACATGACTGTGTCATTGAGACTACAGCTCTAGCTGATGCCATCGTCATCATGTTTATCTCGATCACGATGTCTTTAGGATATTGAAGTTTTGAAGTTTAAAGTTTATTTATTCCACAATTTACATCGAAAAAAAGTCTTAATTCTGTTTCATTTTTTTACAAGCGTATAGATTTCACACACATACACACACACACAAAAAAAAATCAAATTAAGTATAATGTACGGAAATAAGTACGAAGATTCGAAATATATAGAAATGACAGTCAAGGTATAAAAATAAAAAAAAGTAAAATGTGGGGAGCCTAAACAAAAAGCATAGCTTGTATGTGAATATTTCTTGGTCTTGTTTAAGCTAGTCACACGATCGAACCGATTCATCTCCGATCTAAAACCAACCGATTTTTGGCCATTGGGTAATGTAATCAGTCTATTGTCGGTCTGGTTGTTGTGACTGGGGTATCACTCTCACCCTCGAGTAAGCAATGGTATGATCTCAAACATATGTTGTTTTTTCTTCAATATTATATAAGTCTTTTTGTAGGAAATATTTTTTTCCTAATCATAATTATGAACGATCGCCTTGATTTTTACACCTTTTCCATAACATTCCCGTATCTAAAGTGTCAAAGGTATCATGTGATCAATTTTCTTTGATTCTATAATGCATGTTGCAGATACTTAGACGATTCGCATCAATTAGAAGACGATTTAAACTATTTTGTTCGTAACATGGAAGAGTAATAACAACGCATCGATTAAAAAACGTCCTATTTTTTTTTATTTGTGTCGGTTTGGCGATGTGATTGAGGTAAAACGCCCACTGCTATTGGTATAGTTGTAATGTAAAAATCATGAAGGAAAAGATCGCGCAATGGCGCTTCATTACGATCGATGTCGTTTAGGCATTTAAATGAACCTTGTGTTGTTATTACTCTTCCATGTTACGAACAAAATCGTTTAAATCGTCTTCTAATTGATGCGAATCGTCTAAGTATCTGCAACATGCATTATAGAAGCAAAGAAAATTGATCACAAGTCATGATACCTTTGACATTTTAGATACGGGGATGTTATGGAAAAGGTGTAAAAATCAAGGCGATCGTTTCTTACAAAAAGACTTATATAATATTGAAGAAGAAAAAACATGAGTTTGAGATAATGTCCATCAATGGAGAAACACTGTCATGAAGGTTCAAGGTAACTCTCTATTAAACATAATGAAACATGTATAATAATAAGAAGTAAATATCACAATTACGCGCTCTCAAAAAATATCAAAAAAGAGATAAAAATATATTACAATTTGAATGTTGGCAAAATGCCTCCCAAATCCATTTCACATTTCCACCATGCCCAGGACTCAGGGTGTACGTATTTGATGTTCAGATGATAGCTAGGTTTACATGGATGTTCGACAGTGATCGAAATTGGAACTCGTTTATTGCCTCAGGATATACTGAGTCTGATTGAAAGGAATATCTTGGGCGTTTTTTTATTTCCTCAGAGAGAAAAGATTATTTATTCCGTACTGGGACGATGGATTTTTTTTCCGTGGGACGATGGATATTTGATGAATCTAGCAGCCAACATTCTCCGCTGTGCCTACATATCAGTCCCACACTGTTGTTACAGTGCACCCTCCCTTCCAAGAAATAAAAGAATACACACTCTTTTTTGCATTTTTTTTAATTCTTGCCAAGTAAAGTATTAGTTACAGTTTCTGTGGCTCATGTGTAATGTAATTATATGCTTATTAGATTCTAGAAGTTTAAGAGCTATACTAATAATTTTATTTTTAGTGATTTCAGTTATCATTGCAACGAAATGAACGCTCAACCGATTCCACTTCATCTTGCCTAAATTTGTTTTTACTTTTAATTAGTGTTGTCATCGTTAGGTTTATATTTGTGTAATGAAAACTGATCTTTCAATATTTCCATTTTTATTTTGCTCAACCTTTCTTTTTCTTTCTTTCAGTATCGCGTCTTTACTCTCATTTACGTACATTGATTTTATCATGATCCTATATACTATTTATTTGGTAATGCGAATGCTTTTCGAATTTGAGCTCTTGAATAATCTCGTTTACAGGTACTATATCTCATTTCTATGTTTAGAAAGTGCCACATTTGTCAGAAGAAATAAAATTTGATTAAGAATTCTAGAGATAACGACAAATATATTTAATATATGACATCTGTCATCCTGTCTACACTATTAAATGACATTTATTTATTGATTGATTGATTGTGGAATAAAAACAGACATTGTACATGGCAGCCTATCGGCTGAATTGAGTGTAAAAGAGAGGGTGGGGTAATCTTTGTGTTTGCTAGCATAGCAAACACACTCGTGTAACTGTATTTTGTACACAGGAGTTGTGTTTACTTATGAAATACAAGTGCTAACTATTTTTTGAAGGACAACGTTTTACGTTTTCTAATTAAAAAAAAGAGGAATGTTTTTTAATTATTGATTAAAGATTTAGCAGTTGTTGTCAGTCGTTTCTAACAGTCACCAACATTCTCTTGATCATGGGTACTTTGAGGTAATATGCCGATAATTCTCATCCGCGCTCAAATCTGAGATTTGTTGATAGGAATGATCCAGGAAAACAGGAGGAGACGAAGAAGAATACAATATGCAAAGAGGGCTCAAAGAGAGGGGAGTGAAAGATCGGGTAATGGAGCTACTGATGAAGGATAGATATAGAGAGTGCATCCATATCCTCCTATCATCATCTCATTTTTATTTTAGAAGTTCCCGGTAATCATGGTCATATTAATGTTTTCATCCTTATTACATTCGCATGCAAAGCCACAGGGTTGCAGCTTTGTGCGTTGTATATTTTCCTCGCTATCTCGGCCACTGCCCCCCCCCCCCCCCTCTCTCTCTCTCTCTCTCTCTCTCTCTTTCTTTCTCTCTTTCTCTCACTATCTATCTCCTTCTCTCTCTCTCTCTCTCTCTCTCTCTCTCTCTCCCTATCTATCTATCTGTCTCATGACATCTGTGCCCCCTTGAGCAATTGACCTGACTGACGCTACGCTAGTGATCAATACAACTATATGTAATTGGAAAGAAATGCTTCACACCCCCCCCCCCTTCTCTCTCTCTCTCTCTTTCTCTCTCTCTCTCTCTTTCTCTTTCTCTCTCCCTCCTATCTATATATCTATCTATCTGTCTCATGACATCTGTGCCCCCTCGAGCGGTTCTCTTGACTGACGCTACGCTAGTGATCAATACAACTATATTAGTGTACTTGGATAGAAATGCTTCACATCATTCAATACCTGCCTAAGAATCCAATCAGAGCATTCAGTTCCCATCTCAACTGATTAAATTCCCCGGATGGTGACCCCGTGACCTCATCCGATGTGTTTCCCCTTTGGCAGTCATGACCTTAAGAAAGCAATACATCCAATCAGTTGAATTTCTCTAAGGATGTGATGAGCTTTGGGTTTCAGAACTCAAACCATCTAGCGTAGCTCTTTTAAACAGGACAGCAACACCGCCAAACCGACTCCACATCGATCGAGTCTTGGTGATTCAGGGCAATTCATCGTCTGTTCGATCTGTTTTCGGTCTCGTTTGCGTTATTGAGGTATGAAATACTTTTAGCAGAATGTCGCTGTTCTCGCAAATCTTCAATCCGAGCTAACTAATATTAACATTAAAGTTCACTTAATTAATAAAGCAATACTTTATAATCATGTTAGATTTTCAAAGTCTGAGGCTTATCATAACCTGCAAGCCTCACTTTCTCATTATTTCACCCTATGCATTCGTCTTTTTTGTTTCTCTCTCTCTTCTCTCTCTCTCTCTCTCTCTCTCTCTCTCTCTTTGTGATGAAGACGCATCTTGAGACTTAAGCATTACAAGCACAAGCAAGTAAGATTAATAGAGGATCTATGTTGAAGTTACATTTTGAAACCTTTGTGTAGATTATTCCGGTGGGATCTGCCCTACAATAAGTGAGTCAAACTCATCTCATTTATGTTATCTAATTCTGAAAAAGAAAGAAAGAACATGGCCGTTGGTACATCATGACCTTCAAAGCAAACGGAGAGACTTGTCTACTAGCCATCAAAACATGATCGCATGTCTTCATGCATCGACATACCCGACGGTGTACATTCGATTCTAAGAACCCCGAGGTATATAGTTCATCCTTCGAATTCCCATGATTGCCGTCCGTCGAGAATGTGCATGACCGAATGTATTCATGAGCGATCTCCTATCCTACAAGACAGATCTTTCCTGATAACTCTCTAATGTGTCTATCTGTCTCTATCTGTCTCTTTCTCTGTCTGTCTCTCTCTCTCTCTCCTTATATATAAATATATATATATATCGTTCTCTTTCTCTCTCTCTGCTTCTATCTGTATCTCTATCTCTTTCTTTCTCTTCCTATCTCTCTCTCTCTGTCTTTCTCCCTCCTTCAATATATTTATATCCATCTCTCTCTCTCTCTCTCTCTCGCTCTCTCTCTCTCTCTCTCTCTGTTTCTCTTTCTCAATCTACCTTAGTTTAAACTATCCCACTCTTTGGCAAATAAACAAATATCAATTCGTTTATCCACACACGCTATTCAATCTGTACAAATATTAGTTTGAAAATATAAGGATATCCTTCATATTAGACATCACTCATCATGGCCGAATAGCCGATCGGAAACCGACTACTCAATGTCATAAACTATCTCACCCATATCGTGTTAATCACTTCTGTCTTTCTTTCTGTTATATCCCAAGCTGATTGTAATTTGTTTCTGCTTCTACTCTTATTATAATTCAGACTGACATTGTATTAAAAAAGTTATAACGGCCCTGCGACTTTCGGAAAATCAACCATAATATGCAGTTTGAAAGCTTCGTTCATCATTATATAGTTTGGAGTGTGCGAACATAACGATGACGTAGTACGTAATACCAACATGATTTCTTATTTGTATGCGATAGATACACAGTAGTGTATTAAAATCTGGATGTTGTTATTTGTGGTGGGTTTTTTTGTATCTTTTTTTTTAAATAAAAAACACAATTTGTACATGCCTCTAGGATGATAAGATATGTTTTTTGTATTTATCTATACTGAGCATAATATTCATATGGCATTGTAAATATTTTGGTCACCGGTAAGATCGACAGTTGATATTAACCTAGTCAAAACATTGCGTTAATCTCTTTCAGATGAAACCATGGCTGAAAAGTAATACAAACAGAAACTAATGAACCGTATAAACATTCCATGACTCTGATTAGTGGGGTGAATAAAATGCATTGCAAATCAATTAGGTCAACTTGCATTTTGCGTATGAACTATGATCAATATAGGACTATTATCTCCTATAAAACCATTTAAAAACCCCTCTTCCCTCCCTGCCCCTCTCCCTCTCTCGCTCTCTCTTTCTCCCTCTTTATCTCTCTCTCTCCCCTCTCTCTCTCTCTTTCTCTCTCTCTCTCTCTCTCTCTCCCCTCTCTCTCTCTCTTTCTTCTCTTGTCTTCTCTTCTCTCCCCCAGTTCCAGAAGTAAAGAGTAAGTTTTACTAACCAGTCTTAATCATGTTAATCGAATATACAAACAAATTAAAATCGATATTTCGTATGTGTTTTGATAGAAGTGCGAAGATTCTTGATGGCGTCAATACGATAGGCTTACATAATGCAATTCAGAAACAATCCGTAAGGGAATGCAAAAGCATGACATGAAAGCAAGAAATATACTTTATACCCTAAAGATTATTTTAATTTCCCGTAAAAGATATGGTTTTACCTGTCTCTCTCCTACACTCTGTCGAAATGTTCCTCATGAGCAAGAGAACTAAATCCACAAGAATAAAATGTTTTCAGTTGATAATTAGGGTCTAATTGAAGCATAAAGAACGCGTATTTTTCGGGGGAAAAGACAACATTTCAGTCTATTTCAGCGGTAGCTTCCGTTTTCATCCTGTCTGAGCGAAAATGTCATCTTCCCGAATCAATATTCACTTCGGCTACTGCTGATACTCGATGTAGATAGATGACGAGGAGATTAGAACTCTTTTCAAGAAACCTCTGTGACATTGAAATACTGAATAAAGCCACTTTCGATTGTCGTTATCTTAAACAAGTATTCCACAGGTAGTTTGCACTGATGCAGGCGATTCAAGCTGGATGATAACGTAAGAATTTCGATCGCGAATTTACGCGGCGTCGATTTGCTCGACCGTCTGCGCGATCATGAGTGAGTGTGTGTGAGTTGTGTGAGTGCGTGAGTATGTGAGTGTGTGAGCGCGAGGAGACAGGGGACTTCGCATAATCAGATACTATTCATCTACGCATCAGTTAATACTACGCACTCGTGTGGAATGATGGGGGAGTGCCCCCTTGTGATTTGAATGATACTTTTAATGTAATTCTCTTTTACGAAACGATGTGGCCATATTACAAATTGTGTTTTCTTTTTCAGGTAGTAGAAATTGTAAGTTTGTTATAGATGCAGTCATATGATGAAAGTCTATATCTATACTATTCCGGTTGAAATGAGAATTAATAAATCATTTTGCTTACTTCTATTAGCAGCAGGTCATCGTCGGTGAGGGTAAAATGAAAGCAAACACAAGATGTCTCTTATTTCGACGACCTTGCTATCCTAAAGGTATCATAGGGATCCACCCCGCCCCCACCCCTCTATTTCGTTTAGTTTCCTTGTCTATACTTATTTCTGTAATATATACATGTATTTTTGTTTCTCTTTAAATCCCGGCTCCACATCTTGTCCCAATTTAGTATGCATTGTTAGGATCTTCAATTTAAACTAAAAATGCAAATTTGAGTCACTTCCATTACTCGATGAGATTCAATGTATATAATCTACTTAACACTCCGAAGTCTCTATATTATGCCCAAGTAGCTCACAACCAACAGTTTGGTACTACTATTTTGGTTCTTTCTTTTTTCCAATTATATTTTTTGTTAATTTCTAAACGTTTAACAACAAGATTGGGTAAAGATAGAGGTAAATTAGTTAAAAGAATATTGACAAAACCAGAATAATATATTTATGTAACAAGGCTGTCATCCATGGAATACAATGAACGGCATGTTACGGGGGGTGTATAGGCTACAAAATGTTTTGTGTTTAACATGTCAAAATAATGTAGAATAACTTGTTTAATTTTATTTCGTTTCTTGGTGTTGATGTATTTCATCCATTGTTGCCCTTTTTAGTTCGAGATGATTATATTAATCCTACACCTTATCAAAGCAATCTTTGTTATCAATAGTAGGGATGATGTTTTCCCATTTCTCTATTCTCTCTCCTGTTCGTCGCTCCATCTCCCTTTTTTTCTGTCTCTCTCTTTCTCTCTCCTTCCTCCTCTCTCTCTCTCTCTTTCTCTCTCTCTCTCCTTCCTCCCCCTCTCTCTCCCTCCCTCCCTCCGTCTCTCTCTCTCTCTCTCTCTCTCTCTCTCCCTATCCTTCCTCCCCCTCTCTCTGCCTCTCTTCCTCCCTCTCCCCCTCTCTCTCTCCGTCTCATTATTTCCCTTCCGCTATGTTACTATATTGTCTGATATCGTTTACACTATACACCATGCATGCACAGGTCCGACAAAATGACACTGCTATGCGTATTAGCCGTCCTGGACGATCAATTATAGACGGTTGTTATAGAAACCATTATCAAGCGCGGCACCGGTTATCTCGTAACTGTTGTTTTCGATGATAATTTTATTAAGTAGCAAACAATATTATTGTATCTACCGCCCTCTGTCACTCCATACTGAGGTGAGTTCAACCTACAAGAAAAAGCTTCGCATTGCATCCCCGTTATCTCTCGTTTGGCAGAGCAGTTAAAAACATTAGGGAGCACTTCTTTTTGGAGTTGAATCTACTCCGAATACTGTGGGATCAGATTAAAAGTAGACGTGAGGTGATCTCTTAAAAGTGAAATTTCCATTCCTTTCATCACAATCATGTAGAGAGTATACTTTAAATCATTCCAAATCATAGATCACGCTTCTATGCTGCCGGTTTATTCTCATAATACTTTCTGAATTGAAACAATATATTTTTGTAATTTACTTTCGTTGACATTCCTTTGATAAACAGGTATTTATTTTCATTTCCATTTTGATATTTCCATGAAATTTCAACCTTAAATTTCTTGGCGAAGTTAGGGTAATCATCAGTCGAATATTCAAACTTGAACTTGAACAATGCCATGAATATAGAGTATATTGACTGATGTAATGATCACACTTTGTCTTTCTTTTTGGCCGATCAAAACTTTAGAAAATAATCAAATGTACCTGCAAGAGCCATACTAAAACACATACAAACAAAACTATTCGGGTCAGAAGACGCTTTATATTTGCATTTTAAAATACAAACAGAACTCTAAATGATATACAGAAATATGCGTACAAAATTAACCCATGCATAAAGAAAACAAATGCACACATCCTTATAATTATAACCAAGTTTGTAAAATCATGTCAGGGACTGTGCATTTGCTACGAAAACTTGTTTTACCGTTTCACAAATTCATTCAACATGTATGAAATTCCAAGCCAAACCCTAAATACGTACGTTAACGTGAAACTGACCACAAGTTATAATAGGGGTATAGGGGGTTATATGAACTTGCGGAAAGGAATTTAAATGAGAGGGGGAGAGAAAGAGGGTAGAAGTAAAGAGAAGTATACAAAATAAGATAATACAATAAAGCATGTTAAGATAAATTTGAAGAAATACACATGGAGGGACATGAACAGAAAGACAGAGGAAGAGATTAGGATGGACAGAGAGAGAGGGGGAAGAGAGAGGGAGGGAGACACAGGGAGGGAGACACAGGGAGAGCGCGCGAAAGAGAGAAAGAGAGATAGAGAGAGAGTTAGAGAAAGACAGAGAGAGACAGGGAGAGAGAGATAGATAGAGAGAGAGTTAGAGAAAGACAGAGAGAGACAGGGAGAGAGAGCCAGATAGGGAAGAGATAGAGGGGAGACAGACAGGGAGCGCGCGCGAGGGAGAGAGAGAGAGAGAGAGACAGACAGACAGAGAGAGACAGGGAGAGAGAGCCAGATAGGGAAGAGATAGAGGGGAGACAGACAGGGAGCGCGCGCGAGGGAGAGAGAGAGAGAGAGAGAGAGAGTTAGAGAAAGACAGAGAGAGACAGGGAGAGAGAGATAGATAGAGAGAGAGTTAGAGAAAGACAGAGAGAGACAGGGAGAGAGAGATAGATAGAGAGAGAGTTAGAGAAAGACAGAGAGAGACAGGGAGAGAGAGCCAGATAGGGAAGAGATAGAGGGGAGACAGACAGGGAGCGCGCGCGAGGGAGAGAGAGAGAGAGAGAGAGAGAGTTAGAGAAAGACAGAGAGAGACAGGGAGAGAGAGATAGAGAGAGAGAGAGAGACAGACAGACAGAGAGAGACAGGGAGAGAGAGCCAGATAGGGAAGAGATAGAGGGGAGACAGACAGGGAGCGCGCGCGAGGGAGAGAGAGATAGATAGAGAGAGAGTTAGAGAAAGACAGAGAGAGACAGGGAGAGAGAGATAGATAGAGAGAGAGTTAGAGAAAGACAGAGAGAGACAGGGAGAGAGAGCCAGATAGGGAAGAGATAGAGGGGAGACAGACAGGGAGCGCGCGCGAGGGAGAGAGAGAGAGAGAGAGAGAGAGAGTTAGAGAAAGACAGAGAGAGACAGGGAGAGAGAGATAGAGAGAGAGAGAGAGACAGACAGACAGAGAGAGACAGGGAGAGAGAGCCAGATAGGGAAGAGATAGAGGGGAGACAGACAGGGAGCGCGCGCGAGGGAGAGAGAGATAGATAGAGAGAGAGTTAGAGAAAGACAGAGAGAGACAGGGAGAGAGAGATAGATAGAGAGAGAGTTAGAGAAAGACAGAGAGAGACAGGGAGAGAGAGCCAGATAGGGAAGAGATAGAGGGGAGACAGACAGGGAGCGCGTGCGAGGGAGAGAGAGATAGATAGAGAGAGAGTTAGAGAAAGACAGAGAGAGACAGGGAGAGAGAGATAGATAGAGAGAGAGTTAGAGAAAGACAGAGAGAGACAGGGAGAGAGAGCCAGATAGGGAAGAGATAGAGGGGAGACAGACAGGGAGCGCGTGCGAGGGAGAGAGAGAGAGAGAGAGAGAGAGTTAGAGAAAGACAGAGAGAGACAGGGAGAGAGAGATAGAGAGAGAGAGACAGACAGACAGACAGAGAGAGACAGGGAGAGAGAGCCAGATAGGGAAGAGATAGAGGGGAGACAGACAGGGAGCGCGTGCGAGGGAGAGAGAGAGAGAGAGAGAGAGAGTTAGAGAAAGACAGAGAGAGACAGGGAGAGAGAGATAGAGAGAGAGAGAGAGACAGACAGACAGAGAGAGACAGGGAGAGAGAGCCAGATAGGGAAGAGATAGAGGGGAGACAGACAGGGAGCGCGCGCGAGGGAGAGAGAGATAGATAGAGAGAGAGTTAGAGAAAGACAGAGAGAGACAGGGAGAGAGAGATAGATAGAGAGAGAGTTAGAGAAAGACAGAGAGAGACAGGGAGAGAGAGCCAGATAGGGAAGAGATAGAGGGGAGACAGACAGGGAGCGCGCGCGAGGGAGAGAGAGAGAGAGAGAGAGAGAGTTAGAGAAAGACAGAGAGAGACAGGGAGAGAGAGATAGAGAGAGAGAGAGAGACAGACAGACAGAGAGAGACAGGGAGAGAGAGCCAGATAGGGAAGAGATAGAGGGGAGACAGACAGGGAGCGCGCGCGAGGGAGAGAGAGATAGGTAGAGAGAGAGTTAGAGAAAGACAGAGAGAGACAGGGAGAGAGAGATAGATAGAGAGAGAGTTAGAGAAAGACAGAGAGAGACAGGGAGAGAGAGCCAGATAGGGAAGAGATAGAGGGGAGACAGACAGGGAGCGCGTGCGAGGGAGAGAGAGATAGATAGAGAGAGAGTTAGAGAAAGACAGAGAGAGACAGGGAGAGAGAGATAGATAGAGAGAGAGTTAGAGAAAGACAGAGAGAGACAGGGAGAGAGAGCCAGATAGGGAAGAGATAGAGGGGAGACAGACAGGGAGCGCGTGCGAGGGAGAGAGAGAGAGAGAGAGAGAGAGTTAGAGAAAGACAGAGAGAGACAGGGAGAGAGAGATAGAGAGAGAGAGACAGACAGACAGACAGAGAGAGACAGGGAGAGAGAGCCAGATAGGGAAGAGATAGAGGGGAGACAGACAGGGAGCGCGTGCGAGGGAGAGAGAGAGAGAGAGAGAGAGAGAGTTAGAGAAAGACAGAGAGAGACAGGGAGAGAGAGATAGATAGAGAGAGAGTTAGAGAAAGACAGAGAGAGACAGGGAGAGAGAGATAGATAGAGAGAGAGTTAGAGAAAGACAGAGAGAGACAGGGAGAGAGAGATAGATAGAGAGAGAGTTAGAGAAAGACAGAGAGAGACAGGGAGAGAGAGATAGAGAGAGAGAGAGAGAGACAGACAGACAGAGAGAGACAGGGAGAGAGAGCCAGATAGGGAAGAGATAGAGGGGAGACAGACAGGGAGCGCGTGCGAGGGAGAGAGAGAGAGAGAGAGAGAGAGAGTTAGAGAAAGACAGAGAGAGACAGGGAGAGAGAGATAGAGAGAGAGAGACAGACAGACAGAGAGAGACAGGGAGAGAGAGCCAGATAGGGAAGAGATAGAGGGGAGACAGACAGGGAGCGCGTGCGAGGGAGAGAGAGAGAGAGAGAGAGTTAGAGAAAGACAGAGAGAGACAGGGAGAGAGAGATAGATAGAGAGAGAGTTAGAGAAAGACAGAGAGAGACAGGGAGAGAGAGATAGATAGAGAGAGAGTTAGAGAAAGACAGAGAGAGACAGGGAGAGAGAGCCAGATAGGGAAGAGATAGAGGGGAGACAGACAGGGAGCGCGTGCGAGGGAGAGAGAGAGAGAGAGAGAGAGAGAGAGAGTTAGAGAAAGACAGAGAGAGACAGGGAGAGAGAGATAGAGAGAGAGAGAGAGACAGACAGACAGAGAGAGACAGGGAGAGAGAGCCAGATAGGGAAGAGATAGAGGGGAGACAGACAGGGAGCGCGTGCGAGGGAGAGAGAGAGAGAGAGAGAGAGAGTTAGAGAAAGACAGAGAGAGACAGGGAGAGAGAGATAGATAGAGAGAGAGTTAGAGAAAGACAGAGAGAGACAGGGAGAGAGAGATAGATAGAGAGAGAGTTAGAGAAAGACAGAGAGAGACAGGGAGAGAGAGATAGATAGAGAGAGAGTTAGAGAAAGACAGAGAGAGACAGGGAGAGAGAGATAGATAGAGAGAGAGTTAGAGAAAGACAGAGAGAGACAGGGAGAGAGAGCCAGATAGGGAAGAGATAGAGGGGAGACAGACAGGGAGCGCGTGCGAGGGAGAGAGAGAGAGAGAGAGAGTTAGAGAAAGACAGAGAGAGACAGGGAGAGAGAGATAGAGAGAGAGAGAGAGACAGACAGACAGAGAGAGACAGGGAGAGAGAGCCAGATAGGGAAGAGATAGAGGGGAGACAGACAGGGAGCGCGTGCGAGGGAGAGAGAGAGAGAGAGAGAGAGAGTTAGAGAAAGACAGAGAGAGACAGGGAGAGAGAGATAGAGAGAGAGAGAGAGACAGACAGACAGAGAGAGACAGGGAGAGAGAGATAGATAGAGAGAGAGTTAGAGAAAGACAGAGAGAGACAGGGAGAGAGAGATAGAGAGAGAGAGAGAGACAGACAGACAGAGAGAGACAGGGAGAGAGAGCCAGATAGGGAAGAGATAGAGGGGAGACAGACAGGGAGCGCGTGCGAGGGAGAGAGAGAGAGAGAGAGAGAGAGTTAGAGACAGACAGAGAGAGACAGGGAGAGAGAGATAGATAGAGAGAGAGTTAGAGAAAGACAGAGAGAGACAGGGAGAGAGAGCCAGATAGGGAAGAGATAGAGGGGAGACAGACAGGGAGCGCGTGCGAGGGAGAGAGAGAGAGAGAGAGAGAGAGTTAGAGAAAGACAGAGAGAGACAGGGAGAGAGAGATAGAGAGAGAGAGAGAGACAGACAGACAGAGAGAGACAGGGAGAGAGAGCCAGATAGGGAAGAGATAGAGGGGAGACAGACAGGGAGCGCGTGCGAGGGAGAGAGAGAGAGAGAGAGAGAGAGTTAGAGAAAGACAGAGAGAGACAGGGAGAGAGAGATAGATAGAGAGAGAGTTAGAGAAAGACAGAGAGAGACAGGGAGAGAGAGATAGATAGAGAGAGAGTTAGAGAAAGACAGAGAGAGACAGGGAGAGAGAGCCAGATAGGGAAGAGATAGAGGGGAGACAGACAGGGAGCGCGTGCGAGGGAGAGAGAGAGAGAGAGAGAGAGAGTTAGAGAAAGACAGAGAGAGACAGGGAGAGAGAGATAGAGAGAGAGAGAGAGACAGACAGACAGAGAGAGACAGGGAGAGAGAGCCAGATAGGGAAGAGATAGAGGGGAGACAGACAGGGAGCGCGTGCGAGGGAGAGAGAGAGAGAGAGAGAGAGAGTTAGAGAAAGACAGAGAGAGACAGGGAGAGAGAGATAGATAGAGAGAGAGTTAGAGAAAGACAGAGAGAGACAGGGAGAGAGAGCCAGATAGGGAAGAGATAGAGGGGATACAGACAGGGAGCGCGCGCGAGGGAGAGAGAGAGAGAGAGAGAGAGAGTTAGAGAGAGAGTGGAGGGATTAGAGACATTTAGTTCAGACTCATTTACTCGAGAATTATAACGAAAACATTTATGTTATGGTCGACAATATTGCCAGGCAAGTGATTAAAGATTTAATTTCAAGTGCTCTCATCAAAGGAACAGCAACGTTAAAGAGGTCACAACTGATCAGCACTATAAGTACTTCACAATTCAGGCGGTTATTATATGTACTTCAAATCCAGCAATATATTTCTAATTTCATCTCCTTCTCCCTTTTTATTTAAAGGTAAATATCAGTTTTGGAAACGCCCCCCTCTCAAAAAATGAAATGGAAGCTCTTATTACCAATCATGTGAAAGAAGAAGTTTTGACTAATACGTGATGATACAAATTTTGCCGAGAAGAGAGAGAGAGAGAGAGAGAGAGTTAGAGAAAGACAGAGAGAGACAGGGAGAGAGAGATAGAGAGAGAGAGAGAGACAGACAGACAGAGAGAGACAGGGAGAGAGAGCCAGATAGGGAAGAGATAGAGGGGAGACAGACAGGGAGCGCGTGCGAGGGAGAGAGAGAGAGAGAGAGAGAGAGTTAGAGAAAGACAGAGAGAGACAGGGAGAGAGAGATAGATAGAGAGAGAGTTAGAGAAAGACAGAGAGAGACAGGGAGAGAGAGATAGATAGAGAGAGAGTTAGAGAAAGACAGAGAGAGACAGGGAGAGAGAGATAGATAGAGAGAGAGTTAGAGAAAGACAGAGAGAGACAGGGAGAGAGAGATAGATAGAGAGAGAGTTAGAGAAAGACAGAGAGAGACAGGGAGAGAGAGCCAGATAGGGAAGAGATAGAGGGGAGACAGACAGGGAGCGCGTGCGAGGGAGAGAGAGAGAGAGAGAGAGAGAGAGTTAGAGAAAGACAGAGAGAGACAGGGAGAGAGAGATAGAGAGAGAGAGAGAGACAGACAGACAGAGAGAGACAGGGAGAGAGAGCCAGATAGGGAAGAGATAGAGGGGAGACAGACAGGGAGCGCGTGCGAGGGAGAGAGAGAGAGAGAGAGAGAGAGTTAGAGAAAGACAGAGAGAGACAGGGAGAGAGAGATAGAGAGAGAGAGAGAGACAGACAGACAGAGAGAGACAGGGAGAGAGAGATAGATAGAGAGAGAGTTAGAGAAAGACAGAGAGAGACAGGGAGAGAGAGATAGAGAGAGAGAGAGAGACAGACAGACAGAGAGAGACAGGGAGAGAGAGCCAGATAGGGAAGAGATAGAGGGGAGACAGACAGGGAGCGCGTGCGAGGGAGAGAGAGAGAGAGAGAGAGAGAGTTAGAGACAGACAGAGAGAGACAGGGAGAGAGAGATAGATAGAGAGAGAGTTAGAGAAAGACAGAGAGAGACAGGGAGAGAGAGCCAGATAGGGAAGAGATAGAGGGGAGACAGACAGGGAGCGCGTGCGAGGGAGAGAGAGAGAGAGAGAGTTAGAGAAAGACAGAGAGAGACAGGGAGAGAGAGATAGAGAGAGAGAGAGAGACAGACAGACAGAGAGAGACAGGGAGAGAGAGCCAGATAGGGAAGAGATAGAGGGGAGACAGACAGGGAGCGCGTGCGAGGGAGAGAGAGAGAGAGAGAGAGAGAGTTAGAGAAAGACAGAGAGAGACAGGGAGAGAGAGATAGATAGAGAGAGAGTTAGAGAAAGACAGAGAGAGACAGGGAGAGAGAGATAGATAGAGAGAGAGTTAGAGAAAGACAGAGAGAGACAGGGAGAGAGAGCCAGATAGGGAAGAGATAGAGGGGAGACAGACAGGGAGCGCGTGCGAGGGAGAGAGAGAGAGAGAGAGAGAGAGTTAGAGAAAGACAGAGAGAGACAGGGAGAGAGAGATAGAGAGAGAGAGAGAGACAGATAGACAGAGAGAGACAGGGAGAGAGAGCCAGATAGGGAAGAGATAGAGGGGAGACAGACAGGGAGCGCGTGCGAGGGAGAGAGAGAGAGAGAGAGAGAGAGTTAGAGACAGACAGAGAGAGACAGGGAGAGAGAGATAGATAGAGAGAGAGTTAGAGAAAGACAGAGAGAGACATGGAGAGAGAGCCAGATAGGGAAGAGATAGAGGGGAGACAGACAGGGAGCGCGTGCGAGGGAGAGAGAGAGAGAGAGAGAGAGTTAGAGAAAGACAGAGAGAGACAGGGAGAGAGAGATAGATAGAGAGAGAGTTAGAGAAAGACAGAGAGAAACAGGGAGAGAGAGATA
The DNA here is from genome assembly GCA_035222895.1 of Strongylocentrotus droebachiensis. Taxonomy (NCBI): domain Eukaryota; kingdom Metazoa; phylum Echinodermata; class Echinoidea; order Camarodonta; family Strongylocentrotidae; genus Strongylocentrotus; species Strongylocentrotus droebachiensis. The sequence continues at coordinate 162,944 of JAVYIG010002787.1, forward strand.
GATAGAGAGAGAGTTAGAGAAAGACAGAGAGAGACAGGGAGAGAGAGATAGATAGAGAGAGAGTTAGAGAAAGACAGAGAGAGACAGGGAGAGAGAGATAGAGAGAGAGAGACAGACAGACAAACAGAGAGAGACAGGGAGAGAGAGCCAGATAGGGAAGAGATAGAGGGGATACAGACAGGGAGCGCGCGCGAGGGAGAGAGAGAGAGAGAGAGAGAGAGTTAGAGAAAGACAGAGAGAGACAGGGAGAGAGAGATAGATAGAGAGAGAGTTAGAGAAAGACAGAGAGAAACAGGGAGAGAGAGATAGATAGAGAGAGAGTTAGAGAAAGACAGAGAGAGACAGGGAGAGAGAGATAGATAGAGAGAGAGTTAGAGAAAGACAGAGAGAGACAGGGAGAGAGAGATAGAGAGAGAGAGAGAGACAGACAGACAGAGAGAGACAGGGAGAGAGAGCCAGATAGGGAAGAGATAGAGGGGATACAGACAGGGAGCGCGCGCGAGGGAGAGAGAGAGAGAGAGAGAGAGAGTTAGAGAGAGAGTGGAGGGATTAGAGACATTTAGTTCAGACTCATTTACTCGAGAATTATAACGAAAACATTTATGTTATGGTCGACAATATTGCCAGGCAAGTGATTAAAGATTTAATTTCAAGTGCTCTCATCAAAGGAACAGCAACGTTAAAGAGGTCACAACTGATCAGCACTATAAGTACTTCACAATTCAGGCGGTTATTATATGTACTTCAAATCCAGCAATATATTTCTAATTTCATCTCCTTCTCCCTTTTTATTTAAAGGTAAATATCAGTTTTGGAAACGCCCCCCTCTCAAAAAATGAAATGGAAGCTCTTATTACCAATCATGTGAAAGAAGAAGTTTTGACTAATACGTGATGATACAAATTTTGCCGAGAAGAGAGAGAGAGAGAGAGAGAGAGTTAGAGAAAGACAGAGAGAGACAGGGAGAGAGAGATAGAGAGAGAGAGAGAGACAGACAGACAGAGAGAGACAGGGAGAGAGAGCCAGATAGGGAAGAGATAGAGGGGAGACAGACAGGGAGCGCGTGCGAGGGAGAGAGAGAGAGAGAGAGAGAGAGTTAGAGAAAGACAGAGAGAGACAGGGAGAGAGAGATAGATAGAGAGAGAGTTAGAGAAAGACAGAGAGAGACAGGGAGAGAGAGATAGATAGAGAGAGAGTTAGAGAAAGACAGAGAGAGACAGGGAGAGAGAGATAGATAGAGAGAGAGTTAGAGAAAGACAGAGAGAGACAGGGAGAGAGAGATAGATAGAGAGAGAGTTAGAGAAAGACAGAGAGAGACAGGGAGAGAGAGCCAGATAGGGAAGAGATAGAGGGGAGACAGACAGGGAGCGCGTGCGAGGGAGAGAGAGAGAGAGAGAGAGAGAGTTAGAGAAAGACAGAGAGAGACAGGGAGAGAGAGATAGAGAGAGAGAGAGAGACAGACAGACAGAGAGAGACAGGGAGAGAGAGCCAGATAGGGAAGAGATAGAGGGGAGACAGACAGGGAGCGCGTGCGAGGGAGAGAGAGAGAGAGAGAGAGAGAGTTAGAGAAAGACAGAGAGAGACAGGGAGAGAGAGATAGAGAGAGAGAGAGAGACAGACAGAGAGAGACAGGGAGAGAGAGATAGATAGAGAGAGAGTTAGAGAAAGACAGAGAGAGACAGGGAGAGAGAGATAGATAGAGAGAGAGTTAGAGAAAGACAGAGAGAGACAGGGAGAGAGAGATAGATAGAGAGAGAGTTAGAGAAAGACAGAGAGAGACAGGGAGAGAGAGCCAGATAGGGAAGAGATAGAGGGGAGACAGACAGGGAGCGCGTGCGAGGGAGAGAGAGAGAGAGAGAGAGAGAGTTAGAGAAAGACAGAGAGAGACAGGGAGAGAGAGATAGAGAGAGAGAGAGAGACAGACAGACAGAGAGAGACAGGGAGAGAGAGCCAGATAGGGAAGAGATAGAGGGGAGACAGACAGGGAGCGCGTGCGAGGGAGAGAGAGAGAGAGAGAGAGTTAGAGAAAGACAGAGAGAGACAGGGAGAGAGAGATAGATAGAGAGAGAGTTAGAGAAAGACAGAGAGAGACAGGGAGAGAGAGATAGATAGAGAGAGAGTTAGAGAAAGACAGAGAGAGACAGGGAGAGAGAGATAGATAGAGAGAGAGTTAGAGAAAGACAGAGAGAGACAGGGAGAGAGAGATAGATAGAGAGAGAGTTAGAGAAAGACAGAGAGAGACAGGGAGAGAGAGCCAGATAGGGAAGAGATAGAGGGGAGACAGACAGGGAGCGCGTGCGAGGAAGAGAGAGAGAGAGAGAGAGAGAGAGTTAGAGAAAGACAGAGAGAGACAGGGAGAGAGAGATAGAGAGAGAGAGAGAGACAGACAGAGAGAGACAGGGAGAGAGAGCCAGATAGGGAAGAGATAGAGGGGAGACAGACAGGGAGCGCGTGCGAGGGAGAGAGAGAGAGAGAGAGAGAGAGTTAGAGAAAGACAGAGAGAGACAGGGAGAGAGAGATAGAGAGAGAGAGAGAGACAGACAGAGAGAGACAGGGAGAGAGAGATAGATAGAGAGAGAGTTAGAGAAAGACAGAGAGAGACAGGGAGAGAGAGATAGATAGAGAGAGAGTTAGAGAAAGACAGAGAGAGACAGGGAGAGAGAGATAGATAGAGAGAGAGTTAGAGAAAGACAGAGAGAGACAGGGAGAGAGAGCCAGATAGGGAAGAGATAGAGGGGAGACAGACAGGGAGCGCGTGCGAGGGAGAGAGAGAGAGAGAGAGAGAGAGTTAGAGAAAGACAGAGAGAGACAGGGAGAGAGAGATAGAGAGAGAGAGAGAGACAGACAGACAGAGAGAGACAGGGAGAGAGAGCCAGATAGGGAAGAGATAGAGGGGAGACAGACAGGGAGCGCGTGCGAGGGAGAGAGAGAGAGAGAGAGAGTTAGAGAAAGACAGAGAGAGACAGGGAGAGAGAGATAGATAGAGAGAGAGTTAGAGAAAGACAGAGAGAGACAGGGAGAGAGAGATAGATAGAGAGAGAGTTAGAGAAAGACAGAGAGAGACAGGGAGAGAGAGATAGATAGAGAGAGAGTTAGAGAAAGACAGAGAGAGACAGGGAGAGAGAGATAGATAGAGAGAGAGTTAGAGAAAGACAGAGAGAGATAGGGAGAGAGAGCCAGATAGGGAAGAGATAGAGGGGAGACAGACAGGGAGCGCGTGCGAGGAAGAGAGAGAGAGAGAGAGAGAGAGAGTTAGAGAAAGACAGAGAGAGACAGGGAGAGAGAGATAGAGAGAGAGAGAGAGACAGACAGACAGAGAGAGACAGGGAGAGAGAGCCAGATAGGGAAGAGATAGAGGGGAGACAGACAGGGAGCGCGTGCGAGGGAGAGAGAGAGAGAGAGAGAGAGAGTTAGAGAAAGACAGAGAGAGACAGGGAGAGAGAGATAGAGAGAGAGAGAGAGACAGACAGACAGAGAGAGACAGGGAGAGAGAGATAGATAGAGAGAGAGTTAGAGAAAGACAGAGAGAGACAGGGAGAGAGAGATAGAGAGAGAGAGAGAGACAGACAGACAGAGAGAGACAGGGAGAGAGAGCCAGATAGGGAAGAGATAGAGGGGAGACAGACAGGGAGCGCGTGCGAGGGAGAGAGAGAGAGAGAGAGAGAGAGTTAGAGACAGACAGAGAGAGACAGGGAGAGAGAGATAGATAGAGAGAGAGTTAGAGAAAGACAGAGAGAGACAGGGAGAGAGAGCCAGATAGGGAAGAGATAGAGGGGAGACAGACAGGGAGCGCGTGCGAGGGAGAGAGAGAGAGAGAGAGAGAGTTAGAGAAAGACAGAGAGAGACAGGGAGAGAGAGATAGATAGAGAGAGAGTTAGAGAAAGACAGAGAGAAACAGGGAGAGAGAGATAGATAGAGAGAGAGTTAGAGAAAGACAGAGAGAGACAGGGAGAGAGAGATAGATAGAGAGAGAGTTAGAGAAAGACAGAGAGAGACAGGGAGAGAGAGATAGAGAGAGAGAGACAGACAGACAGACAGAGAGAGACAGGGAGAGAGAGCCAGATAGGGAAGAGATAGAGGGGATACAGACAGGGAGCGCGCGCGAGGGAGAGAGAGAGAGAGAGAGAGAGAGTTAGAGAAAGACAGAGAGAGACAGGGAGAGAGAGATAGATAGAGAGAGAGTTAGAGAAAGACAGAGAGAGACAGGGAGAGAGAGCCAGATAGGGAAGAGATAGAGGGGAGACAGACAGGGAGCGCGTGCGAGGGAGAGAGAGAGAGAGAGAGAGAGAGTTAGAGAAAGACAGAGAGAGACAGGGAGAGAGAGATAGAGAGAGAGAGAGAGACAGACAGACAGAGAGAGACAGGGAGAGAGAGCCAGATAGGGAAGAGATAGAGGGGAGACAGACAGGGAGCGCGTGCGAGGGAGAGAGAGAGAGAGAGAGAGTTAGAGAAAGACAGAGAGAGACAGGGAGAGAGAGATAGATAGAGAGAGAGTTAGAGAAAGACAGAGAGAGACAGGGAGAGAGAGATAGATAGAGAGAGAGTTAGAGAAAGACAGAGAGAGACAGGGAGAGAGAGATAGATAGAGAGAGAGTTAGAGAAAGACAGAGAGAGACAGGGAGAGAGAGATAGATAGAGAGAGAGTTAGAGAAAGACAGAGAGAGACAGGGAGAGAGAGCCAGATAGGGAAGAGATAGAGGGGAGACAGACAGGGAGCGCGTGCGAGGGAGAGAGAGAGAGAGAGAGAGAGAGAGTTAGAGAAAGACAGAGAGAGACAGGGAGAGAGAGATAGAGAGAGAGAGAGAGACAGACAGACAGAGAGAGACAGGGAGAGAGAGCCAGATAGGGAAGAGATAGAGGGGAGACAGACAGGGAGCGCGTGCGAGGGAGAGAGAGAGAGAGAGAGAGAGAGTTAGAGAAAGACAGAGAGAGACAGGGAGAGAGAGATAGAGAGAGAGAGAGAGACAGACAGACAGAGAGAGACAGGGAGAGAGAGATAGATAGAGAGAGAGTTAGAGAAAGACAGAGAGAGACAGGGAGAGAGAGATAGAGAGAGAGAGAGAGACAGACAGACAGAGAGAGACAGGGAGAGAGAGCCAGATAGGGAAGAGATAGAGGGGAGACAGACAGGGAGCGCGTGCGAGGGAGAGAGAGAGAGAGAGAGAGAGAGTTAGAGACAGACAGAGAGAGACAGGGAGAGAGAGATAGATAGAGAGAGAGTTAGAGAAAGACAGAGAGAGACAGGGAGAGAGAGCCAGATAGGGAAGAGATAGAGGGGAGACAGACAGGGAGCGCGTGCGAGGGAGAGAGAGAGAGAGAGAGAGAGAGAGTTAGAGAAAGACAGAGAGAGACAGGGAGAGAGAGATAGATAGAGAGAGAGTTAGAGAAAGACAGAGAGAAACAGGGAGAGAGAGATAGATAGAGAGAGAGTTAGAGAAAGACAGAGAGAGACAGGGAGAGAGAGATAGATAGAGAGAGAGTTAGAGAAAGACAGAGAGAGACAGGGAGAGAGAGATAGAGAGAGAGAGACAGACAGACAGACAGAGAGAGACAGGGAGAGAGAGCCAGATAGGGAAGAGATAGAGGGGATACAGACAGGGAGCGCGCGCGAGGGAGAGAGAGAGAGAGAGAGAGAGAGTTAGAGAAAGACAGAGAGAGACAGGGAGAGAGAGATAGATAGAGAGAGAGTTAGAGAAAGACAGAGAGAAACAGGGAGAGAGAGATAGATAGAGAGAGAGTTAGAGAAAGACAGAGAGAGACAGGGAGAGAGAGATAGATAGAGAGAGAGTTAGAGAAAGACAGAGAGAGACAGGGAGAGAGAGATAGAGAGAGAGAGAGAGACAGACAGACAGAGAGAGACAGGGAGAGAGAGCCAGATAGGGAAGAGATAGAGGGGATACAGACAGGGAGCGCGCGCGAGGGAGAGAGAGAGAGAGAGAGAGAGAGTTAGAGAGAGAGTGGAGGGATTAGAGACATTTAGTTCAGACTCATTTACTCGAGAATTATAACGAAAACATTTATGTTATGGTCGACAATATTGCCAGGCAAGTGATTAAAGATTTAATTTCAAGTGCTCTCATCAAAGGAACAGCAACGTTAAAGAGGTCACAACTGATCAGCACTATAAGTACTTCACAATTCAGGCGGTTATTATATGTACTTCAAATCCAGCAATATATTTCTAATTTCATCTCCTTCTCCCTTTTTATTTAAAGGTAAATATCAGTTTTGGAAACGCCCCCCTCTCAAAAAATGAAATGGAAGCTCTTATTACCAATCATGTGAAAGAAGAAGTTTTGACTAATACGTGATGATACAAATTTTGCCGAGAAACCGCCTACGAATGTTATATTTGGTAAATTTTTATATCTATTTGGACCTGATAGATATCGCACACGAGTCGCGTAGTCCCATATACATCTTTCTGTGTACAGTGCTTGTAACTTTACCAAGACTGGGCCAAATTTCTTATCATTTTGATGATTCTAGAACTTTGCAGTACACACCAATACTTATATGGTAGATGATTAACCTTTTCTGATCGATTCCACAACGTTTCTTTCACAATGCAATCGCATGACCAGAACTCAACTTCATCTTTAAAGGCAATGGATGTAAGATTTACCAAGGGCCCATGTATGTGTTTCATGTGTGCGTTTACAAGCATCCTCAAGTCACACCAAGTCATCGACCCCCATCCTCTAAAAATAGTGCTCATCATTCTTACCATTTCAAACAAGATGAACCATATCAAGATAAATCTTATCAAGTGAAAACAAAAAAACCACAAGCATGAAAATGTAACCATGTAGTGATTGAATACCTACAGAGCTAGTGTATTGAGTGATACATCGTAGTTTGGAGTCAGACTAGAAATAATTCAACGGCGTGAAATTTGCAAAACTACTGTCTCGTAAAAGTTTATTAACATTTTCACTATCTTATTTTCAAACAAATGAATAATTTGCACAAAGATACAATGATGTATGATTTGACATCTAGTTCATATCAACTAAGTTATCCATTAAGATACACACTGCACTTCCCATATTCACATTTCAAATACAGCAACAAAACACCCATATAAATGAGATATGAAACGGCATACCAATGCACTCCCATAACTTCAAGCTAAACAAAACCTAAATCAAAATAAAGAGCTACCGGTATATAAAATGGGGTGTACCACATCATGCAAACACCAATAGCTGATTTTATATATTGTACCAAATTTATAGAAAACTCTATGCCTATCACTTTAACTATATATCAAAGGTTTGAGGTGGTTTTTACAAACTTTGATGAAGTAAACAAACATAATTGGGGGATTGTGATTATGTAACTGAAATCAAGAGAAAAACAATATATAATTACAGTGATGATACAAGAACTGCTCAATATGGGGTTTCTTCTGATGGGCCAGAATACAGAATACAAGACATATATGATTCTTTAATTCTAAGATCTCCAAGCGTATTACAGGTCGCAGTAAAATAACCACAGTTAATTCATAATTACATTCTATATACATAATTGCAATCACATCAAGTACAATAATTATTTTATAAAATATAAAAAGACTTTGCAACATTTGGGAAGATCTTATGAAAAATTTTGGTGAAGAATTTTGTTTCTCTATTTACAAAAAAAAAGACTATTGTACAATTCTGAATGGAATCTAACTATCTATTCATGCCCCTTGAACGAGAGGCCTCCTTTTGATTGCATTAGGACGTGCACTAGTCAACGTTGTGAACGTGGTCAATGCATGCAACACTAATTCTATAATGTGTGAACATTGTTAATTTGTCATTACTTTGTGCAATATCACTCTCATGTGGCGTATTAAAGTCTGCGCCAGTCAATCATGAAGTCCTACATGAATGTGTACAGTCTGTCAATAACGACCCATCTGCAAATACACTGTAACATTATTACAATCTTTCAACGGAATGATTATGGATGTACATATCTTTACATCTAAAGGGAAATCATTTAAATTCATGTTTCTTTTATCATATTTTATAACATTTCTGTAATTATACAATTAAGCTCGGGCCGTCCAATGCCAATAAATAACATCATAGCCTTTAGGCAGATAATTTACTTTCTTCAAATTGTTAATAAATTGGCACATTAACAAAACACGACATCAATTTAAGCATTTTCATACTAAATTTTCTTATTATATTCTCAAGCTTCCAATATGTTAATGACTACTCTTGGCAAGTGGGATAAATGTTTTTTAGCAATCCTCTTTCTAATCCAGAAGGCCAGAATAGCAAAGCACCATGATAGTTCAAACGGACATAAATAAAATTAAAAAAATTAAGAAAAAAGAAAATTCTATTATTTAGTAAATATGACAGCCCTGTTGTGGTAATTAAGGATTTAAGCTAATGTCATATGAACGACTATTTGGCAAGAATTTTCTGATTCTCAAACCAATTCTAAATGTAAACTGCATTTCATTGAAAAAGTTTCTCTTACATTTTGGAATTAAATCAAAGAATTTGTCATTTCATCACATCATGTCTGTCCCTTCTTCCTGGGACCTGTTTCACAAAGCCGTTTTTCAATGACAAATGATAAAAATCAGTAACAAATCTGCTGATAACCAATCAGAAGCAAGGATTTCAGTATCTTATAACAAAAACTGTCATTTGTCACCGATGACAAGTTTTGTGAAACACCCCCTGGTAGAGTTGTATAAACCAATTAAGCATTGATGCATACCTTAGCTGGAACATGGTTGGGTATTGAATCTTAAACCTTGGGGAAACAAATGATGAGTCTTAACTGCTCAACCAGGAAAAGAGCAAACATGATACAAGCACACAGAGACATGAAACATATGAGCCATAAAATTGCTCCATATAAAATATCTTCTGTATAAACCTAATTGTACAATGATAACACAAGTGGGTGAAGATCCCTTTCTTGGTCCATCTTGACTTAACACACAATCACTGGAGATCACATCAAACCTATAATATACAAGCATTGCTTTTTAATAGGTTCCTCATTTTACTAAATCTATTATATGAATTGAGAATCATTGAGACGTGCCCATTTATACTACATGTATTGTATAATTTTTTATTTTATATGTAGGTCTATATTTTTTGTAAAATGTGAAACAATAAAACTTGAAACTGGAACTTGAAACCTATTTATACATCTTCTCTTGTGGTCAAACCTCTTCAGTGGAGCATTATCATAATGATTTTTCATATAACATGATGTGATACCTTATAACAATGTATTTCTTCTGGTACTAACATTCTTATGATACTAAGGTTCTACTGTATATAGCACATGAGTGTAGTTTGTTTCATCCAAGAGACCCTGACAGTATGCTGTACAATATGATACAAGAGCAAAGCTTCTGAGGTATGAAACAAAGGATGAGGTAAGGGATATTGGAAATAGTGAAGCTATCTAGAATGTTTGTACAGTCAAACATGTCTATAGCGACCGCCCAAGGGAAACACAAAAAGTGGCCTTTGTAGACAGGTGGTCTTGGTGGACAGGTTCCTTTGGTACATGATTCTATGAGAAACCATTTTCAAGGGAAACAACTAATGTGGCCTTTGTAGACAGGTGGTCCCTAAAGCAGGTTTGACTGTACTCCAAAAACAGAGCAAAATACCAAGTATCATGGCAAGACTACAATCTAAAGGAAAGTGATTCAAAATATTTTTCTATCCTTGTCTTGAATTTCAACAAATATTTATATTATGGATTTATGGGCAATTGAACATTTTTCTTGTCACTGTGTGTGAACAGTGATTTGTAGGCCTACACATGTATTTGAATGTGCAGAGAAGTAAGTTTACTGAAAGAAAGGTATGAATAAATAATATGCAGCATAAGTAGGAATATTTTTAACAAAATAGGGCAATATATATTTCAAATCTTTGTGAACTCAGCGGAATTGCCCAAAAGCAAGAAGGTAAAATTTAGTGTAATATATAACAGGCTCTTGATACAGTTAATGAAGAGATTACAGTTGGAAATAGCACATTTAGTGATCTTACCAAAGAAACTTTGCCTCAACTTAAAACTAAATAACATTAAGAAATATACCTATTCCTATGCCAAATAGTTGAAATTATTACTCACAATGTTATGGTCATTATAGAAATGACATGCGACAGTGATATGTGTTAAAAAATAATCTCCTGGGAAACAAAACAAAAAAACTCTGTAAAGAATATATACAGCTGGCAATACATAATATCCAATAAATATAACTTATAAGACATATCAAACAAATATATAGAAAAGGGGAACACCCGCCTTGCTAACGGTCTCACATACCTGCCTATGAATATCTGACAAACAACCGACATGTAATAATGCATCAATTTTCTTATACCACAAGTCTTACCATCGGCTATGTACATGGTTGTTGGACTATGAAGATTATAATAACACAACAATCACACACAAAATATATCATGTATCATAATGTAACTTGATTAAAGGTTTCTTCTCTTCCTGAACGCTAGACATTTGTATTTTTTTCTTCCAAGCTGATTGTTTTCCAATTTTACTATCTCACCTGTCTTTCAATATTTGAATTCAGCTTGGAAATACCAATTGACATTGTGCCAGGCTACCAGTTATATGTATAATGTGAAAATAAGCAATAATCCCCTAGTTTCAACTAAAAAAAAGCAATTTAAATTCTTGGTAAACAGACACATATAAATACACTTGTGTGTATCCAAGTATACAATAAATAAAAGAATAACCACTCATCATAAAGTGACTCATAATAATAATAATAATATTAATAATAATAATCATTTAAAGTCCACTCCAAATTGTTCATCTCACATCAAATTACTCAGATTTTTCCCCAATCTATTCTACCATAATTATTGCTGACATTGCCTACATCAAGGTTTAATTTGAGCCAAAACTGGCTGAATATTATTCAAAATTTACATTCTAACTACACCTAACGATTCCCAATAAATTATATTCCTATCAAAAATAAATTCTACAGATAATTTAACTACTGTATGTTACATGTCTCTAGAAAGTAGAAAGTAATTCACTGGAAAATTAGACTATCATTATGTGAATATCTTTCATGATCTCTTAACTTCAAATACAAGTTAGTTTTCTTCTTATTTCAGAATGTGTTAAATAAATGTATCTTATCCTCAATGAATAGCTTGGACTGACTTCTCAAAGACTTGGTATTACTCAATGCCAATGAAATAATGTGTAGCATTAACACAAAGCCTACCAATATAGTAAATTCACTGAACGTGTTATTATAAAACATCAAAACTTCAATGAAACAGAACTTAATACCATCTTGCGGAATACTTTGTAATACATTTTAATTACCTTCTGATAACAAGTTGTGTTACTATTTTGTGTCATTAATTTCAAACCTCATCAAATCAATCCATGACTGTTTCTATTGCATGGACATTGTTTATTTATTTACAAAATTAAAATTAAGAGAGCATATAATGTATTAGCACCACATTATGGTTTCGGAAACTTAATTTATTCTAAATTGAAATGTTGAGGTCCATGTAAATATGGTTAAATGCACCTGTATATTTACTACTAGGTTCATTTCAAATTCAAGTACAGGTGTCGAGATTATGCCTAAAATGATTATTTCATGAATAATACGATTTGTGCTGGTCTTGATTAAACCTTCGTTGTTAATATACAATTAAACTCATATTAATCCTAAGATCGTTGTTTTCATGATAAATTAATAATAATACAATGTTTGCTGGTCTTGATCGGGGAGGGAATGAAGTTAGTTATCCTTCTCAAAGAGGGCTAGGATATCAGCCAAAGCTTGCTCGATGTTGTCTCCAAAGCGAATAGCATTCTGTATGGGAAGATATAATAACAAGGATAATAATAATAATAATTAGATTTTATGTAAAAAATGTATCTTTCAAGACTGAAGGACACATCAGTTGCACTTTAATCTTCATATTGTTATAAATCTTGTGCATAATATAATGAATATTCATGAATCTACTATTTGTATTATATACATGGGGTTATGAATATTAATGAATCTTCTATTTGTTTAATATGCATGGGGAGTTTAAACAATGATGAAATTGGAGTGATTTTTCTTAATCTGACACTGTTGCAGTGGCGGATCCAGGGGGGGGGCATATGCCCCCCCGGCCAAAAAAAAAAATGTTGAAATCAGCCCCAAATTCGCCAAAAATGTACTGGCAAACAGGGACGTGCCCCCCCCCCCCCCCCCCGGCCACCAAAAAAAAAAATTAGTGCACCCCCCCCCCCCCCCCCCCCCCCCGCCTATTCAGCGGCTGGCCGAGTCGTTGCGATTTTTTTTGGAACCAAACAAAATATATATATATGTCCTCTTACCCCCCGTGTGCCCTCCCGTGTGCCCTCCCGTGTGCCCTCCCGTGTGCCCCCCTGGGAAGAAATTCCTAGATCCGCCCCTGTGTTGAGTGTTTGTTTCTGTGTGTTTCAGATGTGGCAGAGATCATTATGCTCAAAAACATCCTCATCTGTAATAATTTCAAATTTAATCTACAGTTTCCTACAAATGTTGATTAAAGTCAAATTGTTTAGCGGTTAGTGGTTTGTTAGGGGTTTCATTTTACAATCTTCATCAATTTAACATTGAGAGAACTATTACAAGATCATCAACTACTCAGAGTATACACTGTTTGTACTTTCAAAACTTACTGAAAACGTATGTATTAGAGACAATACTCATTTGTGAAATACAAATAATAATAGTGGCTACTTGTATAGCGCACAGGTCCACCTTTCGGTGCTCATGGCGCTTAAACTTTATACCATCTTGCAGAATACTTAAAATTTGTGAAATACAATTCGTTCTTACCGTGTTGCCAGACTTGTTCTTGCATGATATATGGAAGAAGATAAGATTCTCCCCAGCAATGATGTAAGATACTCCATAACCATCATCAGCAACCTGTCAAATAAAACATAACCAATATCATTATTAATGGTATCAAGAGTTTGAGTGATGCGATGATGTAAGATACTCCATAACCATCATCAGCAACCTGTCAAATAAAACATAATTATTAATTGTATCTGTACATCTATGCTTATAGTACCTGAACTAAGAGCAAGTTTATTTCAATATTTCATGGTTTGCAAAAAGGATCCGGATGACCTTGCATTTCTATTAAAGCCCCACTATACTACTTGTAGCTACTTGCTCCCTCTACATAGAAAACAATGCCTAAGTTGGTCCCCCATGATCCTCTTTTTCTTACGTTAATTGACAGCTGAGTTGATGAGATAACCACCTGTCAGTGACCTTGCAGGGGTTTCTAATTCCTCCTATAAACTAGTACAGATAAGCTTTAAGGCAATGAATACATACATACATGTAGAATATCTCAAGTTAACAACAACATTCCAATAAATAGTTGACATTTCATTTATTCTTTTTTCAACTGAGACATTTGCAAATTTAGATAGCAGACACACTTGCCCGTTTTAACTCTTATCGTGCCATAATGAATACAGCCCAGAGCCACAGAGCTAATCCCCATTGTGCCAAGCCACAAATCCCCCTGTGCCAAGTTAATTTTGAGAAAATCGGATTAACGCAATGGTAATATCAATAGTGCCTGGGAAACACTAGGCACAGTGCAATGGGCATGAACAATAACTGCTATTACGAATGCGAGCATGCATGCACAAAGCAGATAAGCAGTAGCTTGCATGAATGAAGCAACCAATCGATAGCGCGCTCACGTGTACAAAGCACTATAACGATAGCGTGCAAGCAGCCTTGTGGCAGGATATGAGTTAAGTGTCAAATTTCATTTAACACAATTTAACATCTTTTGGTGACGCATACATACCGGTCCGAATCCTCCCCCAGCTGAGAGGCATTCTGGGTTCTTGTTGACGTTGACTTTCCCTGTCTGTGAGGGCGGTGTTTGACTAGTGGACAGACGCCATGGCTCACTCAAAACCTGCAGGTTAAAGAAAACAAAATTATTTATTTATTTATTAGTCTTTTTTTAGTAGGGTGGCTTCATCAGTAGTTGAATACTGTTTTCCGTGGAGGCCCTACAACATAAATACATAATTTACAAACATATTGATGTAAAAAATCCAAATCGAGACAAAATGAATTTAGTTACAACATTTTTTAACAAAAGAAAAGAAACAAAAAACAACACAACGGACCAGTTCAATGATTAAGATAATCATAACGCCGAAACAAAAGAGTAAATGAAGAATTTGACGACGCATTTCTTAAAAAATTAGGTGAACTATTACAAAGAGCCGCACCATCAAATGAAAAACTTTTTTTCTTCCCATCGGGTTTTTTTATTTTGGGTAAAATTTGTCCTAAATACTGATAATCTAATCCATTAGAACGTTGTGATTATGTACACTGTAGCCAGTTACAGGAAGACACAATAACTTTGAAACAATTTTGAAACTTCAGAAAGATACACTGAAAACAACTATTTCTTTCAAAACAGTATCAAACTATCTAGGACAACCAAAGAAAACATGATGGCTTTATCTCATTCACAATGACTTTCAATCAGCAGGTTACAGGTTCAAATCCTTGTATAGGGCACATGCCCTTAATTCTATGCACAACTTTGTCTCTCTCTCCCCCTCTCTCTCTTTCATTCTCTCTGTAGTCTTTCTCTCCCCCTCTCTCTCTCCCTCCTTCTCTCTCCCCTCTTTCTCTCTCCCTCCCCTCTTTCTCTCTTTCCCTCTCTCCCCCTCTTTCTCTCTCTATCTCTATCTCTCTTTCTCTCTCCATCTTTTTCCTTCTGGCTCTCAGCACATGATACCAGGTTTCGTCTACGTTTACACTTGCAACACCACTGGAAATCAAGTTCTAAAACTATATCAAAAACTGAAATCTCAAATTTGAACCCTTGGTCCTCTATCTTCAATCTTAAATCATTAGTCTGAATCTTGTGTATCATACCTTCTTGAGGAATGGTGAATCCAGGTTAAGGTACTTGGAGACGACGTAGAGACAGAAGATATGTCTGTCTACACCCTTGCCGCACATAGCATCTCTATAGCTCTGGACATGCTTGATAGCAGCGAGGTTAAACTTGGCCAGCTTCTCCTCCTTCTACACAGTGGAACACACAATAGAAAGAAGACAACTCAATCAACAAGGAATGATAACAGAAACCTTCCTACTATAAGGTACTCTAAGGTACTGTATGTATGAATGTCACAGCGTGTACATGTATGTGTCAGTAGTATTTCTTTACTTTCATTAATAGACCAAATTATAATTGAGTTTTTTTTCTTCGAAGGACTCCTGGTAATGCACTTTTTGATTTTTTCAAATCCACAACATTTTTTTTCACCAAGCAAACATCTGGCAAGCTACAGAAATATCAAGAGCAACATCTGAAGAACTACCCATATATGTATACATGTTAGATTGTGTACTTTGGTCTGATGCAATCTCAGTCATCCCGCTTTTATTGATAAAAGCATGTATGTATTTGTTCCTTATTTCATCTATTTCTATAAAATAATGTGATGTATTTATTTCTTGTAAATATGTATTTTCTTGAATATTACTGTAAGCCAGGGGAAACCAAATTTCTATGTAACTTGTTTGCAAAGACCAAATAAAATATCTTGTATCTTGTATCTTGTATAATAACTTACCGTGCTGTCTGGGTCTTCCATGGTGCGTACAAAGTCACATGACTCGACCGAGCATGACCGGACGGTCTCTGTACGACCCTCTCGGTATAGACGGGTCATGGATGACTCATAGGTCAGACAGAATTTGTTGGCATCCTGAGGACAAGCAGAGGATATTAATCAAAACAATATGAAAAAAGGCATGATGGATTAAAGTATACAAAGTGCATGGAAGTGTTTGAGCACTTCTAAACATTTTAAAAGATTCATTAAAAAAAATATATATTGTGTTTTTTTAACGTAAGAACATAACAGTAGAGTCTGCATTGTAATGTGCAGCATCACAACTGACCAGTTAATCGACCAGTTAATATAACTCAGCACTTAGATCAGTTTCAAGTTACTTTTAAGGCACTTGAAATGCTAGAGCGCCGCAGTGGCTGCCTTGCTAAAGCTAGGGTAATAATCGGGGCAGCGCCAGGAGCGTCACAACATGACGGACATGTGCACCATATAAGAAGCCACCATTATTATTATTATTATTATATTATAATTTTGTTAATTATTATATGATCAGTGACATATAAGATGGACAGCTCATTTAAGTTGCCTCAGTAAAGTCCAGTGAACAAGCATGTGAGCCGATCACTATTTAATCATATAAATATGTTCAAAATATTAACATATAAAAATAGGTACACAGGTGAGGTGTCTATTCGATGTTTATTCATTTGTATATAGTAATGAGTGAACCAAATAAAGAGAACCTCTAGAACCTCTTAACCTCTTAGACGAAAATACAAAAATTATCTAATGAAGGAATTTCTATCTTATGTTTAATTAGCCTGTACCCATTTGTTTATTTAAGTTTCAAGTTTCAA
The DNA here is from genome assembly GCA_035222895.1 of Strongylocentrotus droebachiensis. NCBI lineage: Eukaryota > Metazoa > Echinodermata > Echinoidea > Camarodonta > Strongylocentrotidae > Strongylocentrotus > Strongylocentrotus droebachiensis. Next base: position 179,485 of record JAVYIG010002787.1, read on the forward strand.
GTTTCAAGTTTTATTTATCTTTCTTTCATAACACACTTTACAAATATGACATGAATATAACAAGTTTACAGAATATGGCGTTACAAAAGAAAGATGAGGTGACCTTGGTTGAAAGCAAGGCTTGTGGATTTAAGGTCCCTCATGAGTAGCTTATGAATATGTCCTAAAAGAACAAAACTCGTCAGATAAGAATAATGCATACATTTAAGTGCTGACAAAACTAAACTAACTAAACAACTGATAAAATATAAACATAAATAAGTATAATAAAATCTACTGACTACTAAATAATGGCTATAAACAAGAGAAACAGGAAAATACAACGAGCAACAGGACTGAAACACAGACAAAAACAAAAAAAGACAGACAGATGAATAGATGTGAGAGATGGGAGTAGAATTATGCTGACCTATATAGTAATTAATTTTCTTAAATATTGATCACAACTATAAATCTAGACGATATCGACTCAAATATAGTAACTTCAGTTTGCGCTTAAATACATAAATACTGACTGATTGCGCTATTCTTGGTTCAAGGGAATTCCAAAACCTAGGTCCAGTGGACCCCACAGTAGTAAGGGCAAATTGCGTTCTAACAAGAATAATTATCTGCGGACATTGGAGCCCAGCCTTTGAAAGGCCATTGGCCTTTGCTGGCTCCTCCATATTCTTTGTATTATTTATATGTTTGCTTATTGTTGAATGTATTTTTTACGAGAAATGGAAATAAAATGAATTGAAAATTATATTAAAGGAGCTACTCACCCTGTAGTAGGCAAGTTGCATCGCAAGTTGAATGAAACCATCTGGGCTGATCCTACACTTCTTCATAGCACCCTTACCAAACTTGTTATGAACTCTAACATGGATCTGAACATCATCTACAAGCTTCTGTGCTACCTGGTAGCTAGTCTCAATGATGTCTTCCAACTGAAATGAGAAATACAAATGAAAGATGCTTCCAATATGATTTCAGGACCAAACTTGTTATGAACTCTAACATGGATCTGAACATCATCTACAAGCTTCTGTGCTACCTGGTAGCTAGTCTCAATGATGTCTTCCAACTGAAATGAGAAATACAAATGAAAGATGCTTCCAATATGATTTCAGGACCAAACTTGTTATGAACTCTAACATGTATCTGAACATCATCTACAAGCTTCTGTGCAATCTGGTAGCTCGTCTCAATTATGTCTTCCAACTGAAATGAGAAATACAAATGAGAGATTCTTCTAATATGACTCCAGGACCAAACTTATTATGAACTCTAACATGAATCTGAACATCATCTACAAGCTTCTGTGCAACCTGGTAGCTCGTCTCAATGATGTCTTCCAACTGAAATGAGAAATACAAATCAAAGATTCTTCCAATGTTTCCTGGATTTAAAGACGTTATGAACTCTTCATCAAGCTCTCTATTTGACATCATTCTAGTGTTACAGAACATTGAAATATTACATGAATCTAAATAATTTTCAAAAACTACATAGTAAAATATATTACTTTTGATTAATTCATTGTAGTTCATAAAGAAGGGTCAAAGGACTTCTTTATCAACCATGCTCTTCCTTTGTCCTTTGAGATGAGAAATTAAATTTTTCAGGCTTTATGAATCTTCAAAGATGAGCTTTAAAGTCCTTCTTAATTCTCACATACTTCATAAGATTCCTCCCCTAAATACTCAATAGACTAGTCCATCTGCAACACAATCCTACCTCACTTGGAACCTCCCATTGTAGTCTTTGGGGGGCTTTCAGCACCCTGGTAGATTCTCCATTTGTGTGTCCCTCTGGGGTGTATCCCATGTGTAGCATGTCCTCGACCACAGCATCCTCAAAGGTATGACTGTAGATTGGAGCATCAGCCCTATAAACAAACAAACAAACAATCATCATCATTACCTACATATATGCATGTACAGTCTATAACAGGTATAACCCCCATCATCATCATCATCATCAGTTTCAGGTGGCGCTGTAAAGCGCTGCTGTGGCCTTCACGAGAGCACGCCATGCAACTCTTTCACCTGCCATTTGTGTTGCACCTTTCATTCCTTGTCCAGACACTTTCTTGATATCATCAGTCCAAGATATTGGTGGACGACCTCTACCCCGTTTTCCTTCGACTGCTCCTTGCAGTATTTGCTTCTCAATACCTTCAGATCTCCTAACAATGTGCCCAAAATAGTTAAGTTTTCTTTCCATGATTCCCCTTCTGATGGTCAAGTCTGTTCCAATCTTTTCCAGGACCCACACATTTGTCTTTTTATCTTTCCATGGCACCTGTAACAGCCTCCTGTAGCACCACATTTCAAAGGCATCATTAGATCCAATATCAAATGCCAATATCAATTTACGTCAATCAAGTCATGAGTCTCACTGCAAAATCATTTAAATTTATACACCCTTACCCTAACTGTAACCCTAATCTGGAGTAGTCTCTTAAGAGTATTGAGTACCAGTACCAAAAAAGGGAGATTTCTAATCTTAACAATGCAATGCTACATCAGAATGATTGTAACAACCACATGTTTTTTTTTTTTTTTTTTTTTTTTTTTTTTTGGGGGGGGGGGTTAAAACGACCTTATTCCCGCATGTTTTTCTGTTGAGTAATGCTGAACTTACAATGAGTGTTCAGCATTGAGTCCGATGTGTCCATTCTTGAGGGAGGGGGGTGGGAGGGGGTGGGGGGGGATTAAATCAATCTTATTCCCGCATGTTTTTCTGTTGAGTAATGATGCACTTACAGTGAGTGCTCAGCATTGAGACCAATGTGTCCATTCTTGAAGACGACCAGATTGAAACACTTATCAAACCAACGATTGTAGCAGTTACCATGAAGAAGGGACGCTGCGTACTTGTCCAACTTTCCATCACCCTGATCCTGCAAAGGTCAAGAGGTTGTGTCAAAGGTCAGCTATCAACTCAATACACATGTAGGGATGCGATAGTTTATCAAAATAAAAGATGCACCTCAAAATCTTAAATTCAATTCAATTCAATTCTTTATTTCATGATTACTTTCACGTGGCATGTTTTATTTTACCAATTGAGCCAAAATGTCTACATAAATAGAATATATTATATATATCGGTTTAAACTATGTACAGAGCCTTTCCTTGACATTTTTATTGAATATGACTACAACTACACAGCTATCGCTACCAAAATAACCCTAGATACGGTTTGAATATTTTCAATAATTGTCAATATTTTAGAAAATTTGACAGGAAAGAACTACACTGAGATTTACTGTTTGTACTGTATACATCAGGCCTTCTGAACTAGCGGCGCGCGCGCCACTCGTGGCGCTTACGGTCAGTCAGAGTGGCGCGCGGCTGTTCCAAAAAAATAATAAAAATTAAAAATTAAACATTAAAGAAAGAACAACATTAAACAATTATATTTTAAAATAAAAAACTCAGAAAAATCAAAAAGTCGCAGTCGAAGTTGAGCCCAAAATGTAAGCAAGCCATTTTGTTTGTTTGATTTTCACTTCATTTTGACATTTTCCGTGTTTATTGCACCAAAATAACTACATATAAATTAACTTCCAGTGTAGATTTTAGTCAGGAATTGTACTAATTATTTCACATCAATATGAAATTATGATTGATGTTTTATGGAACGAAAAGGTGTTAAAAATGCCACATCTGGGCCTCAAAAAAGCCTTAAAATCCACTAGCTTCCGGGGGCTTCGCTCCCTGGACTCCACCCGGTATCGGCTCGGTCGCTACGCTCCCACGTAACACAGTCACCAAACGTACAGGTTGGCACTTCAACCTCAATTCATTTTTGTTTTGGCGCTTCTAGTAAACTAGTTGAGAAGGCCTGGTATACATGTATGTAAAACATATCTAACTAGAAGGATTGTGAGACTAAAAATAGCTTAGAGTGATTCTATAAAAAACAATAGAGTACAGAAATCTACAAATTTTGTACCTACAAAATGCAATGTAGATGAAACAACAAACTCATCAAGGTAGAAAATAAAAGCAATATACAATGTAGAAAATATACAAGTTTCACATAACTACTAAACACAGCTACATGTATTTCACAAAGCTATAGCACATTTATGACAAAGCTTGTAACAAACATAGCTTGCAGTACAACACATTACAACATATTACAACACTTGCAGGAATCACAAATACAGGATATCGCTTGCCATTATGAGTTATGTGTTAATTTGAGGTACGCATAAGCTGGAGATAGGGAATACTTGAAATGCAAGGCATGAAAGGATCAAATGTTAGATTGTTAGCCACAAAACTTTAAGGGTTATTGCAAGGAGAGAAAACTTAACAAATGTTGCCTATTTAACATAGATTCATCTAACATTTTTATCAAAATTAATGATAAGAAAGCTTTTTGCCATTTCCAGTAGTTTTTCTTTATTATCTTGCAGAATCTTCTTTATTTTTAGAAATCGAATTAATTAAACTCACATACTAGACACGGAAAGCACAATGTGCATACAGACTATGTACTAGTATGCTTACTATCTTCAAAACATATCACTTCAAGTTTATGCCAATAAAGTATGAAATCACTTTTAAGGCATTCATTTCACAGAACATGCAACATACTAATTATTATATAATAGAAATAATAGAAGAATGTATCCTACACCCATTTTAGTTTATAATGTATAACAGGTGCACTGCTGACTGTTTGTACTTTTGCCATTAATGGTAACTTCAAAGGAAACTTTGATTTGATTGGCTGTTGAGCGATGTTGCCATGTTACCGGTTGTTAATATTGATGGCAAATTTACCATCATTGCTAAGTTTTATGCAACAGGGCCTACCTACTATATGGGATGAATCACTGAATGAACAAGCTATACAAAGCTACTGACTACTATGGACACACCGATAGCTTCATGATTTCTACAAAGGTACCTTTAATAGCATATTTCATATAATAATAAACATCACGTCACATTGAAACACCAAACAAGCTACAAGCTATATGTACATCTAAACTAATGACGCTCTACTTCTAACCAATAAGATGTTTACATGTATGTTTTGCAAAGCTCATGTAGAGGGACTTACATTCATGATTGGTTGGAGATTGCAGACGAGCAAATGAGAAGAAAAGATGTGAACATCATGCATTCATCTCAGGTAAGTAATGGTTTACATGAAGCAATGTAGCTCTGGATTGTATATGATAGAATATAACCCCCCTCCCCCCTTCTTTCTCTAACTCACTCACTCACTCACTCACTCTCTCTCTCAAACTCTCTTCTCTTCCCTTTATACCACTTTGTACAGTGTAAGCAACATAGCTCTTCTTACGTAATCTTTTTTTTTTTTTAAGGAGAAATTTTGACTGTTTAGTTTCTCTTTATCACCATTTCTGTGAAGCACATCTTAAATATTCAGGATATTGGTTTCAATATACCAATAACATGTGCTCTCTGTAACTGAAAACCTTTTAAAAAGTGTACATGAATCACATTTTCTATCAAATCTTGCTCACATAATTGTGTTGCTTTTCTCTTACTTTTTTTCTTCTCAATCTAAAAGGTATTGATTTAGCACCTTTTCATTGCAGTTACATATCGCTCCACATGTTTTAAATAAAGCTTAGGATGCATTGTCTTTTAGGAAGGGGGGGGGGGTATTTCAGTCTTATCTGATAAACAAGCTGTTAGATTAACAATATACATCTTGTATGTAAATACATCAGAGATATGATTAAAATGTTGAACTGTAAATTACCATGCAAAAACAAAAAAAAAAAAAAAAACATTTTGTCACCCTGCCTCATGCCAGCAGAAAAAAAATACTGATTTTGATCTAGTGGCAGAGGAGATGGGTTTTCACTGTTCCATCTTTAGATCATAAAAATGAAATAAAGATGATTTTGAATGATTAAATTACCTGCTGTGCGAAAGGATCTCCCTTGACCCATGAAGGTATCTCCTGGTTCTTGAGAAACTCTCTTAGTGGCTCCTAAAGCAATGAGTCATGAATACATAGATCATATAGGTATGACGGAAGCAAGGGTGAGAGAGAATGAAATGAGGCAACCTATCAGAAATATATATATATATATATATATATAAGAGGTGAGGTGAGTGTAAAATCAGAGAGATGTGTAAAGCAAACTAATATCGGATTAGAGAAACGATTCAATGGTTAACCCTTACTGTACTGGGCTATTTTGAGCACCCACTGACTGGGGGGGGGGGCCTGGGAGGCACCCCCCTATGATCTCGGCCGTCGATTGTCCGATGAACACGAAAATTTGCATGTTTGTAGATATTTACGTAAGGAACAAGATGGTATAATTAGTTTTTTCCGAATATGCAAATTTTTGTCGTTAGCCTAATTAATTATGCAAAATGCGCTAATTTTATGCATTTTACAGAAAACGTGTCAAACTCCACTTTTTGAATGTTGAAACTCATTATTCATATGAAACTTCTTTTCTAACACAAAAAAGTTATTTTAATGTAATTAATAATGATAATTTATGCAAATTTTGATGGATTTTAATTATTTTTTTGATGACATGCGCATACTAATTGTTATGTAACGCCTTACTACAGGTATATCCGATTTTGACAAAAATGGTGTCAAAATGTGCGTAAGACTTGAGGGAAAAAAGTCATGAAACGACAATTCAAAATTCCAAGCGGTTGCGGCGCAATCTCCGAAAATGTCGAGGGGGGGGCCTCCCAGGCCCCCCCCCCCCCCCCCCCCCCCCCCCAGTACAGTAAGGGTTAAAATCTAGTTTATATAGATTATAGGAGTAATAAAGGTAAATAGCTTATAAAAGAACTCAAGGTAAATATCATTATTATGCAACAGGCGGTTGAAATATTGGAGATAAATAGATTTTAATATGTTACCCCTTGTTAAGAAAATTATAATTACCCTCTCAAAAATAGTACTTTGTTATTGTTCTTCAACCAAAAAAACGAAGGAAAAAAAGGAGTAGTATTACGAAAACTAGGGAAATTTAAACCAGAAACTTTTGCAAGAAACTTTAAGCTACAGTCCCATATACGTCCCGGACCGTCCCGGACCATCCCGGACCCCATCCGGGGTGATCCGGGATTCGGTCCGTGTTGACACCATGTTGGCACCGGGGTGGTCCTGGATGGTCCTGGATGGTCCTGGATGGTCCTGGGCGGTCCGGGAGTCGACCCGGATGTTTTTGACGGTCAAAAACTGCCGGGGTGGTCCGGGACGGTCCGGGACAATAGTTTGATCCGGGGTGATCCGTGTAGCCACCGTGCTGGGTCCGGGGTCATCCGTAGTGGCGCCGGGGCGGTCCGTGTTGATCCGTGGCAGTCCGGGAGTGAGTTATTGACCGCCCAGGACCATCCAGGACCATCCAGGACCATCCAGGACCATCCAGGACCACCCCGGTGCCAACACGGTGTCAACACGGACCGAATCCCGGATCACCCCGGATGGGGTCCGGGATGGTCCGGGACGGTCCGGGACGTATATGGGACTGTAGCTTAAAAGCATCACACTTTTTTGAACAAAACATCCCGGACCATCCCGGATCACCCCAGACCATGGTCCGGGATGGTCCGGAGTGGTCCGTGCTCGTCCGTGCTGGTCCGGCTTTATATGGGACTGGGGCTTTATTATGGCACCAGACTTTCAAAAGTTCAAGGACATGACACTAAATATTCATTCATGTCATAACAACAACGTTTTTTTATTCGCAAGTTTCTTGTGACAGCCATCATTAGCAATGTGCACCAGTTTATTAAAGTCACTGAGAGTTGCTGGTTTTAATGTCATCCATGGCAATCATTACTGTGAAAGGAAACAAACTCTAGACCAAAATATTACCCTTTTGCTTTTACTATATAGTTCAAACATTAAGGCTAAAGCATGTAAGCTTATAAACCTCCACCCAATGTAGCATATCAAGCAACAAGAATACACACATTCACGCTTGCATGTACACGTATGAAGACCCCTTTACCATGGGCCGGAGGAGTGAAGTTCACATATGTATCCCATTTCATCAAGTCTCTCAAGCTAGAGAGTGATATATTGCATGACATAATATAAAATTGATGCTGAAAGCAATAACAGTCACTAAATGTGTGGACGATGATTACTTATTCACTTATATCGGGATGTATCTAGAAGCCTGATTATATGAAAGCAACTTTAAATGTACATGTGCCGAGTGTAAAGCTGCTCTGCTTGTGTATAAACTAAGAAATATTTTCACAACTGGACAAATAAATAAATGTGAATTTCCCTCATTTCAATTCCACTGCAACTCATTTTCCCTCCAAAATCTCTCCACGTTAACACCAGAAAGCAAGGTTGATATACCAATATAAGCTTGATCATATATGACACATTAATAGCTTCACATCAACCCATTTTATTTCCCACTTACCATTCATTTACATATTAGAAAAAAAAACTTGCATAGTTAGCCACCATAGTCTCCCGTGTCATAAATGAACGAGACATAGAGCAGAGTGATCTAATGAAACACACAGAACACATAGGAGAAAGGATATTGGTGTGAGTTTCCTGGACTTACGATATCATACTCATGCACCTCCTCATCAAGGACAACCACAAAGGCAGCGGTTTCTATGGCAGCAAGAGAGGTCTTGTTCACACCATCCATGAAGAAGCGTTGACGAGCTGCGGCCCATGGGATTCTAGTTTAGACAAGTGTGAAAGAGGTTTATCATAGTAAACATCACTAATGCTTTTATTTCTTCTTCTTGTATGTTTGTTTGTCTGTTTTGTTTTTGTTTTGTTTTTTCATCATTGTTGTTGGTATATTCTATGAAACCAGACAAAATTGTATGCAAAAGAAAATTGGTCTAGATATGGAGAAAAATTCCATGAAATCATTTCACTGCCTTTTTTTTTTCTTACTGAAAATGTGACCATCATAAATAATTCAGAACCTCCCAGTACCCATAATCTACTCTACCTTGCATATCACTTTATACATCTCAGTGGTGCTCAGTGGCTTCATGAAATTTCTCATAACAATCTCTTCCTTTTGTCTCAACCCTTTAATTGTATCTAATCTTTAACATCATAAAAGAATCCTTAATACCAACCTTTGATACCATCAGTGATGTTTATCTTTATATGATGTCACAAAATAATCATGTGTTATAAAGATAGATAATATAAAGGTCATCTTCACAAGGTGTTAAACATGAAATAGGAAATATTGACTGACATATCTATGACCTTTCTGGGACTTGAATTGGTCACAAAATGCAGAAACATCTGCTCAAATGTTTAGAAGAGGTTGATTCAATGTGTGATAAAAAACGATTAGCACCTTACTCTAGAAGTTTAATCAAACAAGACTCTTGTATCTTATTATCTGATGTGGTAAGGCTAGTGCTTCAATAAGTGTTCAGCTTTAAAACAGTCTTTTGTTAATGTTTATTGGATCAACACTGACATTGATAGTTTTACTTGGTTGGCAGGCATTATTTTGTTCTTGCTGTTCAATTAGCTCGCTCAAATCAAGATTTTCAAGAATTTTCAATAATTGACAGACACTTGTTCTTCTGTCAACATATAATTTTTTTCTTTTCTTTCTGCAAATTCATTAGAGAGAAAGAGATTAAATCATTCAAGGCAATAGAGCAGTTTTAATGGCCAATTGTAAATCATAAAAGTCAGACAACGTTACAGGTGCTTTTTAGATGACGTAATATTGGTGATGTATATACATGTAAATGGACATTTTCCTAGATCAGAAATCTCATTACGAATCGACATTCAGGTTCCAGGGATGCCAGTTAGAATTGATCAGACGGCCTGAAAATCACCTAGAATGAGCTATTTTGTACACCAAAAAAGTCTAAACTATGGTCTGAAAATAACTCGCCAGGGCCTGAATTCAGGCTATTGCCTGAAAACTGGCATCCCTGAGGTTCTCTTGATCAGCAATAAAAGTTCTAGAAATAAGATAATGTTGATATGTACCTATCTCCTGCAGTGAGTGCGGCTAGACGACGCTCAGCGTGATGCTCCTCAGGGTCATCCAAAATCTCCTGATATTGCCTAAGAAATAAATCAAATTCAAACAATTATTTGATGAAAAATAATAATAATAAAACACTATGCTTCTATAGTGTTCAACATCACAATGCACTCACTTCAAGCTTTTGGGAGTAATACCAAAAAAAAGGAGAATAACATGAAGTATATTCAATTTTTTTTATTAGTAATATTTATAATTGTGAGTTCTTCTATAGTGCTGTTGAACTTGACTCTCCTTGTACTTCACACAATCATTAATCAATTATTTGTGAATAAAGATTATGCATAGCTGATTGTATGATGCATGCAATGGCAATAATGGTATCTGTTAAAGGCTGTCTGTATTAGTTTGGCTAGGAGGAATTAGACCACCCAGGAAGGTCACTGACAGGTGGCTATCTCAATTATCATAAGAAAAAGAGGATCATGGGAAATCAATGGTCACCGATTAGGCATTGTTTTCTATATAGAGGGAGCAGGTAGCTAGAAGTAGTACAGTGGGCCTTTAAGTAACCGTAACTACACATGGATTATGATTGACACAACTGAAGATGAAATGTTTTGTTTATTGATGCTAGGGATACTTACTTCTCTAGTTCACACGGCTTGATAAGGCTTCCATTTGATTGGATGATAAGCTTGTAATACCGTCCTTTAGACATGACCACAATGTGGTTGCTGGTTGCGTGATGGATCAGTCTGTAATAATAATAATAATAATACATAAGATTTACAAGGCGCCAATCCACCTGACAATCAAATGCTCAAGGCGCAGCTTGTGCAAAAGATGAAATACTTGATAACTATATAAAAAGTGCAATAGGAAAGGTACAGACATGAAAGGTAATGGTAATCAATTATAAGCTAAATTAAACAGATATTTCTTAAGATTGTTTTTGAAGACTTCACCAGAACTGCCCAGCATGAGTGAAGGTTTGCTCCCCTAACTTTGTTTTAACCATAGGAGTAACAAGTAAGCCAGAGTTTTGAGAACGTAGCTGTCTAGAGGGAATGTAAGGTTTCAAGACAATGATCTTTCACATTACTGATTAGACTTTGAAATAAGATATAACATGTTAATTTTAAAAATTTCCCACTTCAATATTTTAATCTGTGTACTTGTAGCAAACTGTGTTAACCCACTAAATGCTGTATTCTCAAAGCAACCAGGACCCCATCTTATAAAGAGCTGCAATTGATCCGAATCCAATTCTTCCAATCAATCCCAAGTTTGCAGTCCCCTATCTCTTACGTAAATAGTTGTGATTGATATCAATTGCAAATAAGTTACGATTAATCGCAACTGTTTATAAGACAGAGACCTGGATACATATATAATCCATAAAAATGTAGCTGCATTCATGAGAAAAAGGAGGGATCGAATTTGCTGTAATCTTTGTTGGTCAATCTCCTTACTCCATCCATTTATCCATCCATCTTCAATCAATCAATCCATCAATCAATCAATCTATATACATGTACGAGATCCATCAATCAATCTCACCTATCTGTCTCTAAGCCAGGGATTCTAGTCGTATTGAAAGCTCTCTCATACTGCTGAGAGCACAGAGGTACAGCCTTCTGGACCATGATGGGTTGCACTACTTCATGATCTATCGCCTCTCTAAACTGTAACAGAGCCACGGTGACGTTAGCAGCACGGGCAGCTTGAAAGCAGGTGGGCTTGATAGCAATACCGTCCTGTACAAAGATTGGAAGAGGGTATCATAAATTAGTCATATTTTGTTTGTTCATTGTAGGTCAGCAACAAAATTTGAAGTCAATATTATAGAGATATCGACTGCTTTGAGAGGCATGTCTGTTTTATAGGCTCAATGGAACGCGCGCACATCCTACCATGACCCTGAGGCGTGCCTGGGGGCCATGGTAGGATGTGCTAGTTCCCAAGAGCCTAAAAAACAGCCAGACCTCGAATATCAAAGCAGTCGATATGTCTTTTATATGCCGCATTGAAACGTAAATCTACTAAGAATTCTTACCTTATAGTTTTATTGAATAAAGATTGGTTAAAACATAACAGAAAATCTGATACACTGTCCGATAATCTTCACTGATAAATGACTGAAAGTTTCAATCATTTGGGAATCTCAGACAAAAAGCACTGTATGGTGTGCGCTCGCACAGAGACAATTTTAATACGTAAACCAATGGGGATCTGAGCACATTTAATTGATGCAGCCTGTTACCTGGGGCAACGGGCATCTTTAAAAAGACTATTAACCAGTAGGCGGGTATGAGGGCACTTTTCAAAAGACTATGGACTGGTTGGCGGGAATATCTAAAACCACGACTGCAATTTCAACCAATCAAATGGCTAGATTTCTAAAGAGAGGTACATAATATGCATTGACATTGAGTAATCATTCTTCAAGAAAAGAAACATGTAGAAATAATATCTAAACACCATGAGAATAAAAATAAATGTGTAAAACTGTAAGATGACAGCATCATCTGTCAAATTACTAAGAGACCAAACAAACTTTGCTACGATGCTTACAGTACCCCTCTCAAAAAGACCACAGTAACACAGTATACACCTTGTGAGTCAATATTGAATTGAATTGAACTTTATTTTATTCATCATAAAAACATCATAAAAAACATATATAATACAAAACATAGCTTAAGTTAAAGAGAAACATTTACAATAGAATACAACAACAACAAAAATGTCATATCATTGCGGAGACAGCTAGGAAAGCCAAAGGCTTTATTGGTGCTGCCACCATATGATATCCTACGCCCAGATAATGAAGTCTACATACCATTCCATAATAGTTGCTGTTGACCATGATTGGAGAGCGGCCTCTCAGGTAGACGTATTCTTCCCACCAGTCACTGACGTAGTTTGTAGACCAGAGCCATTTGAGCTGTAGGTAACGCTGGAGACGATCACCGATAGAAGATTGAAACTCTTCAGCAAGACGTTCCATTTCACCGTAGTCTTCGTCGCTTAGGAAGCCTTTGACAGATCTCAAGTACTGTCAGGTACAAACAAGGTCAAATAGTATGGGTATCTAACAGAGAAGCTTGAGTTCTTAGGAAGCCTTTGACTGATCTCAAGTACTGTTTACAAACAAGATCAAATAGTATGGTTATCAAACAGAAGCTTGAGTTCTTGTAATGGTGACAAATAATGTGCTAGCTTTCGCAATCTTTTTATTTCAGTTTGGAAGAATATCACAGTAGAAATGTTCCCTCAGAGTATTGGGCTTCAACTTCCTGATATTCAAAATATGTTGAGAAATGGCTGAGATTTGAACCAAACATTCGTGCCACATGTTAATACCGATTTCTGTGTGTAGTGCATGTGCTTTTTATCAAGATTGAATCAATGTCTCACCATTCCAGGTGGATGGATGTTAAGGTAACTATTTTATATACTGTATACATTACAGTAAAGAATGCCTGGCCACACTAATGTGAAATTAATCAATCATCCATTTTCTAAACCTGGGTTCTAAGAGTCAACAATTGTTGGCATGCCTTGTCTTACCCTTTCCATAGTTTCTTTGAGCTTTGGTAGCGGCAGGTTTGGTAGAGAGGCCTGGTAGCTGTATAACTTGGGATGCCTTGCACAGAAAACCCTCAGGCTTATCTGTTTGGGAAGAAACAAAATAAAGTCATGTTTTGAATTGGAGCAAAGCGCTTTATACTCAACTCTCAAAATTCCAAATTTGTACAATGTTGATATTCGCTGTTTCAGTATCAGGTGCATTATGACATCACTCGTAAACATGAATTCTTATAAGGCTTCTTGTCAAATCTGCTTTAGTGACCACCTGTCTACCTGTCTACCAAGACCACCTGTCTACAACAAGCACATTTTTTGTTTCCCTTGAAAATGGTTTCTCATTGAAACATGTACTAAAGGAACCTTGATTCTACATGTTTATCTAGCATCTGTTGAGAGCCAGATGGGTATTAACTCTGTGTTCAAGTATATGAGTTAATTCCCTTCTGGCTCACAACAAACCATAAACTGTATCCTGCATTGTCTTTGTAAATGATTCAACGCTTCAGCAATCAGCTGCCATGAAACCTTAATAAAGTAAACCATTTCAATTCCATTCAAATTATACCAGTGTTGTGAATTGAAATTGCAGGCCTAAAATATTGTATTTATTTTTGTAGAAACTGTTTAATCAAAATTACAAAACTTGCAATGAAAACTCCAAGAATAGGTGGCTGGTTAGGTGAGTCAACTTAATTCCAATTATGTGTGCAGGTTCAGGGCTATTTCACCATCGGAACTTATCCCAATTAGGCCTCTAATTGGTCCCTAGATTTACCCCCTGGACCACAAACTTTATAGTGTGGTAAACATTTGAAAATAAGGCCGGAAGTAGGCCTGAGTGACTCATCAACCTTTGTAAGATGACTTGCCTTGTATCTTGTACATCAATCTATGTAGGATTGGAGTAACTGCAGTGTATACTGTGTTTACATCGATTGCGTTCAGTAAAACTTTTGCCCTGTTTCATACATAAACCTCTGTAATTTCAGTGTATGGTGTGTTTACATTGATGGTTGCTTAATGTTCAGTTAATCGTTTTAATGCAAGATTAGACCTACCAGCCATGGTTTGGTTTGCTAGAACCTACTGTACGTAGTAAGAGTATGTAGAGTGTTAACACTGATAATTGATTTACGCTCAGGTATCCTCAGATTAGACCTACAGCCAGTTAAGTTTGCCAAGATACTTTGCCATGAGTCTCATACATGAATCCTCTGTAGGAGAGGATCAGCTTGAGTGTATAGTGTGTACACATTCATAGTTTTAATGTAAGATTAGACCTACCAGCCATAGTTAAGTTTGCCAAGAAACCTTGCCATGAGTCTCATACATGAAGCCTCTATAGGAGAGGATCAGCTTGAGTGTATAGTGTGTACACATTCATAGTTTTAATGTAAGATTAGACCTACCAGCCATAGTTTAGTTTGCCAAGAAACCTTGCCATGAGTCTCATACATGAATCCTCTGTAGGAGAGGATCAGCTTGAGTGTATAGTGTGTACACATTCATAGTTTTAATGTAAGATTAGACCTACCAGCCATAGTTAAGTTTGCCAAGAAACCTTGCCATGAGTCTCATACATGAAGCCTCTATAGGAGAGGATCAGCTTGAGTGTATAGTGTGTACACATTCATAGTTTTAATGTAAGATTAGACCTACCAGCCATAGTTTAGTTTGCCAAGACACTTTGCCATGAGTCTCATACATGAAGCCTCTATAGGAGAGGATCAGCTTGAGTGTATAGTGTGTACACATTCATAGTTTTAATGTAAGATTAGACCTACCAGCCATAGTTTAGTTTGCCAAGACACTTTGCCATGAGTCTCATACATGAAGCCTCTATAGGAGAGGATCAGCTTGAGTGTATAGTGTGTACACATTCATAGTTTTAATGTAAGATTAGACCTACCAGCCATAGTTTAGTTTGCCAAGACACTTTGCCATGAGTCTCATACATGAAGCCTCTATAGGAGAGGATCAGCTTGAGTGTATAGTGTGTACACATTCATAGTTTTAATGTAAGATTAGACCTACCAGCCATAGTTAAGTTTGCCAAGAAACCTTGCCATGAGTCTCATACATGAAGCCTCTATAGGAGAGGATCAGCTTGAGTGTATAGTGTGTACACATTCATAGTTTTAATGTAAGATTAGACCTACCAGCCATAGTTTAGTTTGCCAAGACACTTTGCCATGAGTCTCATACATGAATCCTCTGTAGGAGAGGATCAGCTTGAGTGTATAGTGTGTACACATTCATAGTTTTAATGTAAGATTAGACCTACCAGCCATAGTTTAGTTTGCCAAGACACTTTGCCATGAGTCTCATACATGAAGCCTCTATAGGAGAGGATCAGCTTGAGTGTATAGTGTGTACACATTCATAGTTTTAATGTAAGATTAGACCTACCAGCCATAGTTAAGTTTGCCAAGAAACCTTGCCATGAGTCTCATACATGAAGCCTCTATAGGAGAGGATCAGCTTGAGTGTATAGTGTGTACACATTCATAGTTTTAATGTAAGATTAGACCTACCAGCCATAGTTTAGTTTGCCAAGACACTTTGCCATGAGTCTCATACATGAAGCCTCTATAGGAGAGGATCAGCTTGAGTGTATAGTGTGTACACATTCATAGTTTTAATGTAAGATTAGACCTACCAGCCATAGTTAAGTTTGCCAAGACACTTTGCCATGAGTCTCATACATGAATCCTCTGTAGGAGAGGATCAGCTTGAGTGTATAGTGTGTACACATTCATAGTTTTAATGTAAGATTAGACCTACCAGCCATAGTTTAGTTTGCCAAGACACTTTGCCATGAGTCTCATACATGAAGCCTCTATAGGAGAGGATCAGCTTGAGTGTATAGTGTGTACACATTCATAGTTTTAATGTAAGATTAGACCTACCAGCCATAGTTAAGTTTGCCAAGAAACCTTGCCATGAGTCTCATACATGAAGCCTCTATAGGAGAGGATCAGCTTGAGTGTATAGTGTGTACACATTCATAGTTTTAATGTAAGATTAGACCTACCAGCCATAGTTTAGTTTGCCAAGACACTTTGCCATGAGTCTCATACATGAAGCCTCTATAGGAGAGGATCAGCTTGAGTGTATAGTGTGTACACATTCATAGTTTTAATGTAAGATTAGACCTACCAGCCATAGTTAAGTTTGCCAAGAAACCTTGCCATGAGTCTCATACATGAAGCCTCTATAGGAGAGGATCAGCTTGAGTGTATAGTGTGTACACATTCATAGTTTTAATGTAAGATTAGACCTACCAGCCATAGTTTAGTTTGCCAAGACACTTTGCCATGAGTCTCATACATGAAGCCTCTATAGGAGAGGATCAGCTTGAGTGTATAGTGTGTACACATTCATAGTTTTAATGTAAGATTAGACCTACCAGCCATAGTTAAGTTTGCCAAGACACTTTGCCATGAGTCTCATACATGAATCCTCTGTAGGAGAGGATCAGCTTGAGTGTATAGTGTGTACACATTCATAGTTTTAATGTAAGATTAGACCTACCAGCCATAGTTTAGTTTGCCAAGACACTTTGCCATGAGTCTCATACATGAAGCCTCTATAGGAGAGGATCAGCTTGAGTGTATAGTGTGTACACATTCATAGTTTTAATGTAAGATTAGACCTACCAGCCATAGTTAAGTTTGCCAAGAAACCTTGCCATGAGTCTCATACATGAAGCCTCTATAGGAGAGGATCAGCTTGAGTGTATAGTGTGTACACATTCATAGTTTTAATGTAAGATTAGACCTACCAGCCATAGTTTAGTTTGCCAAGACACTTTGCCATGAGTCTCATACATGAATCCTCTGTAGGAGAGGATCAGCTTGAGTGTATAGTGTGTACACATTCATAGTTTTAATGTAAGATTAGACCTACCAGCCATAGTTTAGTTTGCCAAGACACTTTGCCATGAGTCTCATACATGAAGCCTCTATAGGAGAGGATCAGCTTGAGTGTATAGTGTGTACACATTCATAGTTTTAATGTAAGATTAGACCTACCAGCCATAGTTTAGTTTGCCAAGACACTTTGCCATGAGTCTCATACATGAATCCTCTGTAGGAGAGTATCAGCTTGAGTGTGTAACGTAGCATGTAGATGATGAACAGCCAGAACAGGGTCACGAAGATAAGGACCGATAGGGATGCGGTGACCATCTCACCCAACAGGCTCCTGTACAGAAGAGATGCAGAACAGAATCATGGTGATCAAGTATGTCAGTGATCATTTGGGAAATGTGATGAGTTGATTAGTGATGAGGGTACCAAAACATAAGAAGGATGCACAAAAGCACAAAGTGGTTTTGGGCTTTTCAGCACTCAGAGAGAGAGATCTGGGCCCGTTGCATAAAACTTGTATAGACCAGTTTTGGAAACGCCCCCCTTTAAAAAAATGAAATGGAAGCTTTCATTACCAATCATATGTAAGAATATGATTTGACTAATATGTGATGATACATATTCTGCTAGGAAACCGCCTACTTATTGATATATTTGGTAAATATTATATCTATCCAAACTGGATAGATATACCGTAGTCCCATATACATATTTCTGTGTACAGTGCTTGTAACTTTACCAAGACTGAGCCAAATTTCTTATCATTTTGATGATGCCAAAACCTTGCAGTACACACCAATACTTATATGCTAGATGATCTACCTTTTCTGATCGATTCCACAACGTTTCTTTCACGATGCAAACGCATGACCAGAACTGGTCTATACCTTTAACATCGATGGTAACTTTGCCATCAATGGCAACTACTAGGGTAACAGGACTCAACAGCCAATCAAAATCAAGGTTTCCATGGTAGTTACCATTGATGGCAAAGTTACAATCAATGGTAAGTTTTGTGCAACAGGGCTCTGGAAAACATTTGAAATGGCTCTTTAGGAAAAACCCAAAGGCCCAAATTCACAAAGGAGGTTTAGATTTAACCCATGGTTTAAACCCTCATTTACATAACCCATGGTTTAAAATAAGCGCAAAATAAGCGCGACACAAGTCAGAGGTCCAATATTAGATGTGCGCAAGGCAAGGTACGCGTAATAGCGCTAGTTTTAGACCATGGGTTATGTAAATGAGGGTTTAACCACCATGGGTTACATTTAAGCCTCCTTTCTGAATTTGGGCCAAAGAGTTTGTAACGACCCAAAACAATTAACTCAAGAGAGCTTACACTGGTAGGAAGTGATCTTTGATGAAATCAATCACTCCTAGAGATGGGTCCATCTTAGCCAAGATACAGGCTACGATCGCTACCAAGACAGCTAACCAACTAGCGGGACTAGCTGGGTACGTCGTTGTGACCATATGGTTCTAGGGAGAGAGAGAGAGAGAGAAAAGGATAAGGCACAGCAAAATATATTTCAATATACTCTCTATTACAGTAAAATATTGTTCATGTACTTTTCCAGCGCGTTGAACATTTTTTCGTAATAGAAAAGCTGGTTTATGAATATCAAATATTATTTATCTTTCTTTTGCAGGAGCAAGGGTAATCAAAGTACCACTTGCACATTGTCTCATGGGGCAATTTGGTGTAAAATAGTAAAATACCACTTGTAACCATGGAAACAAAGTGAACCAAAAAGTACATGTATGGTATATACACCTGTAGAGTATTTGCCTAATGTATTTTTCTGCCAAGTAGAGGATTTTAAAAAGCTGTTACTTAACTGAATTTTTGCTTCAACCTGATGACAGTATATTTTTATCAGTTTTAATGGGTACCCGGTAGGATTAGCAAGTGTGCGCTTGTAAAAATGACGCCTGGCTGGAATGCTCCCCAGGGAGTGGAGAATGTGCATACATTGTGTGCGGGTAAGCCTGAATCCGATGACCGGGGTAATGATATGATTGCACATCCCTCAGGGAGGACAGTATGAATACTGATGAGGCTACCCTGGGTAAACAAGACATATTACTATTATTATTATTACCTGGAATCTCCTGAACTTGTCTCCCCATGATCGTTTGCCGCTGTCAAAGATGGCTTTGAGGACTTCATGATTGACGTTGAGATCGATGCCGTCTGGTGTGACGGTGAACTGAAACGCAACGGCCGCGTGAGCTTCAGCCATGTTGGGACAGTCGTTCACTAACTTAGGAATGAAATCTGTCAGAGAAAAAAGACATAAATTATTCATTGAATGTACATTTGATTGCTTGTTTTGCCTAAAATTTGCTCATGTAGGGCCTACACTGCAGAATGCTCTGCCTTGAGGGATTAGAAAAAGCAGATCAGTTGAAATACTGCAAAAAAAACCCTCACTGTTTTATGTGACTTACACAAAAGAATGATTGTTTTCTTTCTCCTAATGTTCTCTGACCTGTGTTTTAATGAGACACTTTAGCACAGTTCAAGTACAGGTTCACCTTGGGTAGTATACCACTACACAGTACCTTATCGCTCAATAAAAGAGGTATTTAGGGCGCATCAATCATGGCATATCGGATCCTATTAATCTCAAAATAAACAATACCACAAGTATGCATACTTCATAATCTTGATTGCAAATACTCAAAGATAAAAGAAAAAATATGCTCAACTGGAGTTATCGGTGCCTTGTACCGGTATGTTAAAGCCAATTAATGTGTATAATGTTCTTGGAGTAGTTTGAAGCAAGCTTTGACAATTTTGGGGGTCTTGTTTTGCTGCACATATCGCCTACATGTATACGTACATGTACAGGTACATGTATATGTTCATGTACCATTTAAGCTACACTTTTCCAAATTGTCCTCTTGATTCCATTCTACATACCTCTCTCCTTCAGTTTCATAATTAGCAAGAAGTGAATGATGATACACACACATGTGCTTAGTCTAGCCATGGGTATGACAAGGTACAGTGTAGGTGTCATTCACTATTGTAAATACAGTATCTATAGCTAGATGTATACTCGGGCTGTAATCATCAAGCCACCAATATAGACACAATTTGTATTTGATGTAGTTGTGGGGCAATATACATGTAAATGTACAATGTACTCTGGACTGGTCAGTCTGCAGTACTCTATCAGTCATCAGACTAGTATTTCCAAGGCACACATTTGAGTGAATATTGCCCACGATGCATGAAGCTTACATGCACACTGTAAGGCTTACAAGTAGTAAGAGGTCTGATCAGTTCAGGCTTCAGACTACTACATGTTGTTATGGCTACGTAGGACACACCCCCTTTCAGCCCTGCCTGAGTCTACTACAGTGTACACACATTCAATCCTATTCTGCAAGCACAGACTCTATTTGACATTGAACACAAAAAAATAAAGCCTTGAGTCAAGCCTAACTCTATCAGTCTCTGATTGTGTCCGAAGCAGCTATAGCACAGGGCCTATGGAGTGCAGTAAACAAGAGAGCTTCATAGTCTCACCATCCAGACACTGTTTTACACATGCATTACAGCAGACAAGGGTTTGTGTCTGCACACTAACATAATCCCTCCCAGGCGGAATGCGGGTCATGTGATACATGCCATTAATAATACAACCCCCTGCATTGCATTGACAAAGTGAGGGCAATATTCTGGCATCGTGAATGACAACACAAAGTCACAGACTTGAATGTGCAGGCACAGAATTATGTATGCTTCAGAACTTACGCCTACAATGCACATACTAAATAAAGATTTCCATGAGTACATCCACACACATTTGTTTGTACATGTACATGTACATGTAAATAATGTTTTTCACATTAATAATAATAATAATGCAGCGCTCCAGCATTTCAAGGAATTAATTCCTGCCAGGTACCAATTTACATCACCTGGATTGAGTGTGGCAAATGTACATGTAGATCAATGTCTTGCCAAAGGACATTAGTGTCGAGGCAGGACTCAAACCGAGGACCTCGTGCTTGACAGTCCGGCGATGTATCTACCCGACCGCAACACCTCTACATTGCAATATATGACTATAAAACATGCTATTATTATTTATATACATGTACATGTAATACAACCCCGCCGGCTTTCATCGAAAGGGTGCGGTGCGGCGCGGCGCGGTGTGGTGTGCTCAACGCACCCATTCGATAAAAGGCCCCCCGCTTTTCTCGAAAGGGTGGTGAGAGCGGAGTACCGTTTTAACACACCCTTTCGATAAAAGCGGGGGGGCTTTTCTCGAAAGGGTGCGTCGACTAGTCTTTCGCATCAGTCGTTTAAAATGAGGATCTGGGACAGAAGGTAATAGTTGCCAATTTAAGTATATCGAAAATGTATTAAATAAAATGGAATGGTCTTGATTACAGAGTGTTCTCTTTAGTTATTACTATGTTGATGGGGAGACAGAGAGAAGGAAAAAAGGGAAAGGGAAAGGGAAGATAAAAGGAAAGAAAGAAAAATAAGAAGAAAAGAGGGAAACGGGGGGGGGGGCGAAGGGCTCTTGGCTCCTCCCCCCCCCCCCCCTCCCCCCCCCCCCCCCCCCCCCCCGCCAAAAAATAAATAAGAGAGGGAGAGAAGGGAAAGGGAAAGAAAATATAAAAGGAAAGAAAGAAGAGGAAGAAGGAAAGAGGGAAACGGGGGAAAAGCGAAAGGGCTCTTACCCCCCCCCCCCCCCCCCCTGCCAATAAAATAAATAAGAGAGAGAGAGAGAAGGGAAATGGAAAGGGAAAGATAATATAAAAGGAAATAAAGAAGAGGAATAAGAATAAAAAGAAAAGAGGGAAACGTGGGCGACGGGCTCTTGCCCTCCCCCCCCCCCCCCCCCCCCCCCGCCAACAAATGAATAGGAGAGAGAGAGAGAGAGAGAGAGAGAAGGGAAAGGGAAAGGGAAAGAAAATATAAAAGGAAAGAAAGAAGAAGAAGAAGGAAAGATGGAAACGGGGGAAGGGCGAAAGGCTCTTACCTCCCCCCCCCCCCCCCCCCTCCCGTCAAACAAATAAATAAAAGAGAGAGAGAGAGAGAAGGGAAAGGGAAAGAAAATATAAAAGGAAAGAAAGAAGAGGAAAAGAATAAGAAAAGAGGGAAACGGGGGCGAAGGGCTCTTGCCTCCTCCCTCCCCCTCCCTGAGCTTCTGGGGCTCCGCCCCTTGGACCCAACACCAAATTGTGTCCTGCCACTGTCACAAATAAGGTATAAGATTATGCTCATCCGACATTAATTTTGATGTTTAAAACCCTGAGCTTTTGAGGGCTCCGCCCTGTGAAAAAAACGTGCTAAAAAAACACGATAATTTTACCGTTTTTGGGAGATAGGCCCCACCCCCCTCCTGGCGTTCAAGAGGGGGGGGGGGTACGATTTTTCAAATTTTCGAGGGCCCCAAAAAAGATTAGTGCTCTCTAGCAATTTCGCGACTACTCCGGAACCGCGGCAGATATAGAGTTTTTCTTTCATGACTTTTTTCTTTCGAGTCTTACGCATCTTTTGAAACATTTTTTTGTTAAAAAATGGACGTATAGTTGCGGAGTCACGTGACCTTTTGTTTTTGCATGTCAGCCCTAAAATCGCTCATTTTTGTGAATTATGTACCAAATATATGGAAAAACCATTTATTCTTTTTAAAAAAGAGAAAACATTGGTTATTTGGTCTTGTTTTCAAGTTAATGTGTTTTTTTTTGGGTCAAAATAGTTGAATTGTGGTTAGAAATGAAATAAAACAACAAAAACAATATAATACATAAATACAAATTATCAAAACAAGAGATAACATAGGGATAAACTGGTCCTCCCTCCCCCCCCCCCCCCCCCCCCCCCCGCCAAAAAATAAATAAGAGAGAGAGAGAGAGAGAAGGAAAGGGAAAGAGAAGATAAAAGGAAAGAAAGAAGAGGAAGAAGAATTTGTGTCCTGCCAGTGTCACAAATAGATATAAAAATATGCTCATCTGACTATAATTTGATGTATAAAAACCCCTCACCTTCTTGGGGCTCCGCCCCTTGGATCCAACACCAATTTGTGTCCTGCCAGTGTCACAAATAGATATATAAATATGCTCATCTGACGATAATTTGATGTATAAAACCCCTCACCTTCTTGGGGCTCCGCCTCTTGGATCCAACACCAATTTGTGTCCTGCCAGTGTCACAAATAGATATAAAAATATGCTCATCTGACCGTTATTTATTGCCCAAAACCCCTGAGCTTCCGGGGGCTCCACCCCCTTGACCCCACGCCAATTCGTGACCCCTGTGTCACAAATAAGGTATAAAATAATAATAATTTAATGTACAAAACTCCTGAGCTTCTGGGGGCTCCGCCCCTTGGACCCAACACCAAATTGTGTCCTGCCACTGTCACAAATAAGGTATAAGATTATGCTCATCCGACATTAATTTTGATGTTTAAAACCCCTGAGCTTTTGAGGGCTCCGCCCTGTGAAAAAAACGTGTACAAAAACACGATAATTTTACCGTTTTTGGGAGATAGGCCCCACCCCCCTCCCTGGCGTTCAAGAGGGGGGGGGGTACGATTTTTCAAATTTTCGAGGGCCCCAAAAAAGATTAGTGCTCTCTAGCAATTTCGCGACTACTCCGGAACCGCGGCAGATATAGAGTTTTTCTTTCATGACTTTTTTCTTTCGAGTCTTACGCATCTTTTGAAACATTTTTTTGTTAAAAAATGGACGTATAGTTGCGGAGTCACGTGACCTTTTGTTTTTGCATGTCAGCCCTAAAATCGCTCATTTTTGTGAATTATGTACCAAATATATGGAAAAACCATTTATTCTTTTTAAAAAAGAGAAAACATTGGTTATTTGGTCTTGTTTTCAAGTTAATGTGTTTTTTTTTGGGTCAAAATAGTTGAATTGTGGTTAGAAATGAAATAAAACAACAAAAACAATATAATACATAAATACAAATTATCAAAACAAGAGATAACATAGGGATAAACTGGTTCTTCCAACTTTGTTGTCGTATTATTATTCTAACGAATATATGTAGTGAAAAAGAACGCTTGAATATGAATTATATATGATTTATGGATAAAAATGTGAATTCTCTGACCTTGTTTGCATAAATTACCATAAATATGCAAATGAGTGAATTTTTCAAAAAATTGAAATTACCATAGTTTTTTATACACTTCACTTGACATGCATGCACATTTTCGCGGCGATCGGCTGTGAAACGGCCGAGATCTTAGGGGGGGGACCCCCCCCCCCCCCACCCTCAAGTCTACTCCAATCACATTGAAAAAAAGTATGACTTAAATCATCTCTCTCATCATTATACCGCTATAGTATTCATGTTTTTAATATTATTTATTATCCTTCCATTAAACAAGTTCATAGAGAAAATACTTACATGTATCTCTCTGCAACATTAAAAAAGAATCTTCATTAATATGTCTTAATTTGTATTGATAGCCTTGTGGTCGCCAACAGTGGCGTAGGTAGGGGCGTCTCCAAAGGGGGGGGGGGTGTGGGGTGCGACACCGAGATCTTAGGGGGGGGGA
Organism: Strongylocentrotus droebachiensis; assembly: GCA_035222895.1. Lineage (NCBI taxonomy): Eukaryota > Metazoa > Echinodermata > Echinoidea > Camarodonta > Strongylocentrotidae > Strongylocentrotus > Strongylocentrotus droebachiensis. Next base: position 204,489 of record JAVYIG010002787.1, read on the forward strand.
CCCCCCCCCCCCCCCCCCGCTTTTATCGAAAGGGTGTGTTAAAACGGTACTCCGCTCTCAACGCACCCTTTCGAGAAAAGCGGGGGGCCTTTTATCGAATGGGTGCGTTGAGCACACACCGCGCCGCACCGCACCGCACCCTTTCGATGAAAGCCAACCCCGCCAGCCCTGCATTGCAATACCAAGATGAGGGCAATATCCTGGCATCATGAATGACAACACAAAGTCACAGACTTGAATGTGCAGGCACAGAATTATGTATGCTTCTGAACTTACGCCTACAATGCACATACATGTACTAAATAAAGATTTCCACGAATACATCCACACAAGTTTGTTTACATACAGGTACTGTTATGGAAATAATGTTTTTCATATATGCATTATATGACTAGGAAACGCTTTAATACAATTGGAGCATATTTTGGGAGAAACAAGCCTTATGACAGCTATAGGTATCCTTACAGTTCGTCCGCAGACTGCAGACTGTTGATGAATAAGAAAATAAATGTGAGAGGAGGAAGGTGTTGAACAGGAAATACCAACCTTTCCCAAACTAAATCACAAAGTTAAAATGAATCCCTATTTCTAATTCAGCGGGTTTTTTTCTTCAAAGTTATGCCTCGATGGCTGCACAATACTGGTCTCAAATAACTAATATTACATGTACACTGTATTCACATTAAGATAGGCCTACATGTACATGTACATGTATGTGAATGAATCGGAATTCATAGAAAAGGATGTTTGAAGTTGTAGCTAAAATGATGCAAGCAATGCAAAAACATGTACATTTTGCAGGTATTAATGTACATGTACACAAGTCTATTACACTGTAGCTACATGTACCACCACTCCCCCCCCCCCCCCCCCCAACAAAACAAAACAAAAACAACAACAAAAATTATTTTTCCTTCAGCATACTAGTTCCCTGTGCCCAATACACTGTACAACGTTGTACATGTAAATGATCACATCATATAGACGTAAAGTAGATCAATTCTTATTCAGTTTATAATCTCCATTATATATGCTCATGACCTACATTGTAGACTCTATTGATTTGTTTTCATTGAATAATGCACATCTCCCCAGGACAGCATAGAAGTGTATTGTTCATCTTTTTGTAAACAAGTCTGTCTGTTGTTTGGTAGCTGGCAGAATACCTAAGCGCATCATTGAGCTGATTAATAAGCTGGATTACAAACACGTAATGGTCCTACAATGAAAAGGCAAACTCAAAGTTTATTTACATGTACTGTATACAGTATGTTTACTATATATCCTATTTATCCATGGCACAAATAGTCTTGTAAAAATCTATCCAATTTAACAATTGGTGTTAAACATTATCTTCTTAATGCATAAAGTCACATTTTCCTTATTGATCTACATGTACATGTACAGTATATTCTCTGTATATTATTACCGGTATATACCGGTATGTCAATAAGGTTTATAAGCTTATTTCATGTTTTCTTGTGTTTTACTGCACATGTACATGAACAGTAAATATATCAATATCATTATTTGTCTCCAGACTTTAGCCACATTCTTTTTTTTTTAATAATAAAAACAAAATTGAATTGAGTCGAGAGAAAAAATAACTTTGGATAAAGACACACCATGTAGAATAGATCAAACAAATCCCCAACCAGATTATCAAAACTATCATGAACAGTAAATGTACATGTATCAGTGTCAAGCTACTTCAACTTCAACTACATGTACATGTATTCAAGTCCCAAGACTTCTATTTCCCCCATCCCCTGTAATATGAGCCAGTTTATAGTGGACAGGCATGAATTGTAAATCAATGAGTTTACAAGTGAAAGTGACCACACAGTCCACTTACTAATTCTATATTACTGTCTTGTAACAGTAACTGAATGACCTCAAATTAAAAAATTTAAACCACTAATTGAGGATGTGTGAATCTGCACATGTAATATCTATGTACATGTATAGGCCTGAGTCATGTCGGGATTTTCATAAACCGGGTCCCGACGGCCTTGCACCGATCGGGACCCGGTGTCCCGAAATCAGCTCGCAGGATTTGTCACTTGCCTCTATAAAAAGCGCATATCATCAGAATGTCCCTTAAAAGTGACCTTTTTTATCAGTATAAATAAATCAACACATGCATACCTCGACACAGATTGGTATATTCTTCCATTTGACATTATTTTCATCCATGATTGGCGATGTTTAGTGCCATTATCGTGCCTCTCAAAGTAAAACAAACTCGAGCAAGAATATAAAGACAACATTCGAGCCGCCATTTTGATTCATGCAGGTTGAATAAATCGGGTCAAAAAATATGAATGTTAGAATAATAAAACGGCTTTCTAAAAAATTCTTCTTTACAACATACCGATCAAATAATTTGTTAAAGACAAATAAATATTTATCTCTTAATTTAAACATCGCATGCTTTTTTTTTAAAGCTGAAAATTACTTGGTAATCACAAGAAGTTTCGATACGGATAGCTGTTGCAGGGCAAGTTAAGACTAGTCTCGGAAAAATGCGCAGTGCTCGTCGTTAGCTGTAAGGCGTGCCAGAACGAACCCAAACAAAGACGTGGTCGTAACAAGAAAAAAATCATTAAAAGCTACGATCAAGAGCACAATTGGAAAGACAACTACTCACGACGAGGAGCTATGCGCATTTTCCGAGACTAGTCTGAACTTGCCTTGCAACAACTATCCGTATCGAAACTTCTTGTGATTACCAAGTAATTTTCAGCTTTTAAAAGAAGCATGCGGTGTTCAAAATCAAAGAAAAAATATATATTTTGTCTTTTAAAAATTATTCGATTGGTATGTTGTAAAGAAGCGCTTTTTAGAAAGCCGTTTTATTATTCAAACATTAATGTTTCTTTCAACCTGATTTATTAATCCTGCCGAGAGACCCGGCCAGTACAGTAGCTGGCTAGTAGCTGGCAAAAACAACCCCATGGGGCGAACTGCTTTGCAGCAGTTCGAATTGATTCAGGATGAGCTAGAATATGATTGGTAACAATTAAATACTTAAGTTTTAAGGTGGATTGATTTTAGTGGTGTGCAAAACTGCACTTTCTTACATATTTCTTTATTTTTTTTGGAGCGTCGGTTCTCAAAAAACGAAACCGGGACCCGACGGCAACGGTCGGGTCCCGGTGTGATCGACCGTACCGACTCAAGCCTATCTATGTACATGTACATTGTGATACAAATTTTACGAAACAAACCACAGTACTTAAAAATACTATTTTCACTTTTCCTTTTCCTTTTCAGAATAAAAAAAATCAGGGAAAACCAAACGGATATTGAGCAATCAGGATTTCCTTTCAACTTTTATTATAGATACCATGCAACAAAAATTAACTTTCATAGTCTTTGGTCAATTGCATCACCAAATTTCACAAGCCCCAATAATTTTTTTTCTTCAGAATAGCACTCTTCCTGTCATGTGTTCAACTTTCTCTCTAAAAAAAAGTGAAAGAAACCAAATTTCAAACAGAAATTGTAAATGTTTTAACCATTTAATGGACAAAAATGACACATAGCCTACTGTAGTGTTATGAGCTAGTACTCAAAAGAAATTCAGTAAATTCAAACACTTTTTCTCGTGACAAAAATGTGACAGTCATCCTGTGGTCAGGGGCTTCCTTGAGCAATACCAACTACTTTCCTGAACAACAAAGTCTGGAAAACTACTTTTACTTGTTTCCTTAATTTCTATTTTTAACTCCTCCTGGGACCCCGTTGCACAAAACTTACCAATGATGGTAACTTTGCCATCAATGGTAACTACCATGGAAATGGAAACCTTGATTTGATTGGTTGTTGACTGTTGAGCCCTGTTACCATGGTATGCCATTGATGGTATACAGTATTACCATCAATGGTAAAGTTTTATGCAACAGGGCCCTGACCTCAATGTAAGCTTGGAAAAGATAGTTACACATGTACATGTATGCCATCACTTTACTACTCTACCGAAGCTTTAACAATTTGTTGACCTTTTTTTTCCGTGGAAACTGCAGATTATTTATCGATTCTACAAATTTGATTGTTAAATTGATAATCATATCAAGGAGTGCTGGTAACTCCTTGATCATATCAGCAGAGCTATTTAATAAACAGACTTTTACAAGTTTTCATGAAGAAAAAAAAGTTTTAAAAGTCAATCGCCAGTCACTCTAAATTAAAGGTAAAAAGCATTTACAGTACATTTAGGCCAACACATTCAAAAGTAATGTAAGTACAATACTGTATGTACAGTACTGCATTTTGAACAGTTTTTACACCCCCCCCCCCCCCCTTCCCCATTTTTTTTTGTTTAAAGCCCAAGTCCACTCCAAAAATAACTTACTTTCAATAGAACCAAAAAAATCAGACAAACTAATCAAAAAAAGTTTGAGCAAAATCGGATGACTAATAAGAAAGTTATGAATGTTTAATGACATGAAATACTTTGGAAATCACTACACAAATTGGCAACTCACTCATGAGTCTGTGACGTATGGTCCTCACTATCCACTAATCATTTTTCTTTATATTGATAATATAAATTTCCTATTTTCACCCTAAGAATCTTATTTCTTCACACCAGCATCCAACTTAGATTGTTAGTCATGTGTTTTTGTGTGGATGCACAAATAAAGAGTAATTTTTGTCCAGTTAACTCATGAAAAATTGAATTTTGATAAACTATTTAAATAAAAATCAATAATTATGAATAAACAATATTCAGAAAATAGTATCAATTTTTCAAAATTCATAAAAGTTTTGGGGAAATGTCATGCATGCAATGTGATACAAGTCATATAACCTGGGCAAAGGCATGGGGAAATCAAGTTTTGGGGGATAAAAAGGGAAATTAATGTGATTAAACTATACAAAGCAATTGATAAGTTGTGAGGACATGACGTCACAAACTGATAACCATCTTGGCAATTTGTGTTGTGATTCTCATTGTTCCATAGTTTTACATACTTTTACAAAAATTAATAACTTTTTTATTAGTTATCCGATTTAGCCCAAACCTGTTTTGAACGGTTTGTCTGATTTTTCTGCTTTTATTGAAAGTAAGTTATTTTTCGAGTGGACTTGTCCTTTAAAGTGGGCCTTATATTATCTCATGCTTGTGTTACTAGTATCTTATTTCTTAGATACAATGTATCACTATACACAGTACTTACTGCTATCCATTGTGAAATATTAGTTGCTTGAACTTGAAGTCCTCTTTTTGCCGAGAAACAGCAGATCAAAATTCAGCACAATTTTTTTTTTGTACAATCAGCTGAAAATTCTGTGAGATCGGCTTAAAAGTCTGAACAATGAATGATCCAAGAAGAATAGTCTGCAGAACAACGTCTGGGTGTGTTGAAGAATGTCAACGTCAGCAACTTTAGTTCAATCAATCCCAACTTAAGTTCAATAACTTCAATCAATCCAACTTTTGATGAAACATGTGCAGCATGGATACAACAATTTGTCAATAGCACAGGTCTATCACTCATATAAATGATTACTGGTAAGTCTAACGCTGTAAAACTCCCATCTCCCTTGCCTAGCATGTACCTTTGCAAAGTACTAAGTAGTTTATTGATATGGATTCAGTACAGGAGTGTTAATCCATGTAATTCATGTAGTTTATACATTAGAGAGTCCGTAATAGAATCTCGACAGCACGAGATATCTATTTGAAGTTAAATCCTAGGATATCAAATCTAACTGAGTTTGATGAAAGGCGAGACTGCAGATAATACAAGCACAGCAATACACTCCTCTAATTTCAGCAACAGATCCAGCGGAAATATCGTTTTTGGTACTTTGAATGACTTTTACCTATTTTAATTTGTTTTCCTAATATATTCAAAGTCCAATGTGTACAGCTAGGTAGAAGGGAACGTCTAATGCATCCAACCGTCCATCATATGAGAAACCTTTTTCATGAAATTAACCATCAAAATTCTAGCAAATTATATAATTATCACTTTCACTTCAGTTTGCTGGTATATTAAAGCCCGACAGTTTTGACAGCCAATCTAAAAGCAGATGACGATGGAATTACTAATATTTTTAGCCCTCACTCTCTATGCACATACCAGTACAAATTTAAGAGTATCCGTCTACCTGTATAAAATGTCAAGAATAGGAAATATCTTTTTCTTTATAAGGGTGTATTCCATACAGGAAACGAATATGCATAGTACCGGTAGAATATTGAGGGGAGCAAAAATAAAATCATGTTTCACTTTTGTCTTCTCTTCAGAGAAAGTCGTCAAAGTCAGCAATTATGTGCATGTACATTGTAGGTGTTATGATGACAAAACTTGAGTTCAATAGGGAAATAAATAGGGGGGGAGTTTAAAATCTTACTAATTATACACCATATAGAAGAACAGTACTTTATTACATTATCACCTTAGGATTTTGTCCCTGTTTTTTTAGAACGTATAACAGGATGACTGCAATCATAACACTGCTACTTGTACATGTACATGTAGGTCAGTGGGTGCCATTCACAAGAGTGTATTTCATACATAATATTACAAACGTGTACATAACTTGAGACAAACTTATCATACTTTATCTGAAGTCTACGTAGTCCAAACTTCAGATAAGATAAACCTCTTCAAAAGTCAAAACAGACATTGGCATTTATCTACAAAAAGTCAAAAACTTGTAAATTGAGTCGTGTACGAATGACCTTTAATAGATATGGATCAATTACTAGTACTTGAAGATACTGATGTACATGTTTACAGTATGTACACTTTATATTCACAATATCATCTTGTTACATTTTGACATCAAACAATGTTCACCTTTGCATGATATACTGTATTTAACTGGCAATATGTCAAGTGGTTCCAAAAATGACTTGAAGAATACTGTACAGGGCTCAACACTTAAAGGTGTCGGGACACATGGGCACCCAAAATCTATGCACTGACCCGCAATTTTTCAAGGTTTTTACATACTGTAGGGTTGAAGGAAATTATGAATGTGGATCCTTGCTGTATGACCAAAAACGGAAGTAATTAATGCGAGCAAGTTTACAGTGCTCACATGATGCAATGTTTGTTTAAAGTACTGGTACACTTGTGAATTGCATCATCAAACATTACATTGTACATTGAACAACTGAAACAGTTTCTGGGTCATATCTATCAGGTCTTACATGTATCGCTTACATTCCCAAAAAACAGAGTTTGCTCAATCCTCCTTGAATGTGTGTCACATGAGTGTCACGATCATCTTCTGAGAAGCAGACCAAGGTTATTAATGAATTGAGTTAACGCCCTTCTGGTTCTCTACAGACCACAACATTTGTGAGGACTATCATATACATGTACATTGTACATGTACAGTTGTTAGAAATATAATTTCATTAAATCATTCACATATCTTTTTTGAATAATTTCAATTTTATTTCCTTGTTTTTATTTGAGAGGGGGTCAATCATTTTGTAAATATATATTTACATGGATATTCTGTATCATACATGTAGCTTCACCAACTCCAGATTGGTCAAGTCTGGTTGCATAAAGGCCCACCAGGCCACCACCCCCCATCCCCCAACACATTCCAATTTGAACAGCTTGTCAATGACTGCATGTGCACATCCATGCGCTGGTAGCAAAATGCTAGAAACCTATTTTGTTATTGAATGAGCTAAAACTCAAGTAAAGTTTCAATAGATCTCTAGATGCATCTCTAATGACTCCTTCCTAGTTCCTACATGTGTGTTCAACTCTAAACTGTTCAAACAGAACAATGAGGGGCATAACAAACAACATTTCAACACAAGACTTAGGCAGTATAGCTTCTCAATAAGGAGTGTAAATAATTGGAATGCCCTGCCTAAGGAAGTAGTCAATGCTGCCACCATTAACCAATTCAAGTCATCCCTAGAAAGGTATTGGAGAAACAATCCAATTAAGTTTGAACCATACTTGAGACCACTCCAGCAAAGCATAGAGAGTCCATGCTAATGCGTATGGACCTCTAGCGCTGCATGTATGTGGTATGCACGGGGTGGATTTTTTCCACTTTTAATATCATAAAATGTAAGACAAATACAACATAACATAGGCTATGTTATATTTGTCTTACATTTTACAACAGTGAATTATGTTAATTTAATGTTAGTATAGAAATAAAAAGATTTAAACTCACTTTTAAAGCACTTTTTTCTCCTTCTTTTACAGACACGGCGGCATGATTCCCTTCTCGATTACGATGACATCAAAACTGCGCAAAAAACACACCATACATGCGAAACAATTCGAAACACAGACAGCTCGCCCCTGGACAACTCGGCACAATACCCTCCCTGGATATCTCGCCACAATACCCTGGACAACTCGACCGTGACAAGTTGTGCAGGGTATTGTTGCGAGATGTCCAGGGTATTGTGTCGAGCTGTCTTGGGGCGGGTTATTTTTTGGGGCGAGCTGTCTAGGCCCCGGTGAAAACATACGTGACTCGTGACTCGTGGCTCTTGCGCAACATATCTGACGGATAGTTTTCTTATCTCGCAGACGTTTTCATTTATTGCTTTATCGCAGGTTTAAGCACCTAGGCCTCTTATTCCGTACGAATTTCCAATCTAGTTAGACTGGAAATGCTTATTATTAGTATCATTATTAATATTATTATTATTAAATTGCTAAATTGAATATTATACTTTGGAATTATATAGTAATGCTCCGCCACCCCTGTCGGCTTAGTTGGGCTGAAATGTGTATGTATTTTAATACCAAACTCTAAAAACGCTCGTACGCAATAGCCTACCGCTGAGCTGTGTACACAACCGATCGCGTCCATATCAACATGCATATATTCGGACGTAGCGGCCTTAAAAATATGGCGCACGTTAGCTGAATTGCGGATGGGCTATAAGCAAACAAGTAGGCCAGATGTCTAGAAACCAAGGAAATTTACACCAACGAAACTTGTAAGTTCCATTCTTTATTTATTAGTGATGGGTTATATCCCATGTAATTGATTATAAGTGCTTTGTCGGAGTAAAATCCAGAACCAGAACAAGAAGTTGCGTTAATGTACTGGTGCCAGTGTTGTGTGTTGTACTACACAGCCAGGATAGTGATGCTCCTATGTGTGCTTGAGACGAGATGCAACAGTAAAGAGGGACAAATACTAAGCTTCCAGTCTCTCCACCAAGTATACCCAAGTATAATAAAAACCTGACCTACATTTCTCTACTACACACTGCATTCAGGCTCACTCACAAAGATACCGGTACACTGAGAGAGCTCAATGACGTCCTTCACAATACAGCGCCATTAACACTAGTCTGCATTCACAAACCCCTGTCTGTCATAATGTGTAACAAAGTGTCTGAACAGTAAAGACATGTAGCATTGTGTGTAATTGGGCTTTTACAGACATCTAACAATCAGATATAATTATTTACATCCCTTCAATATCACCATCCAAAAGACGCCACTCAGTTTCAAACTGGGGTCCACCTGAGCCAGTTTGTAGACAAAGACATAGATCTAGAGCTGACAAAGTGAACTGCAAGACCAACTCACATCTCCCTAACACAAGAGACTGATACAGTTAATAGGGTAGGCTCAAGGATTTACGAAATTGTGTCAAAATGTCACAATGTTTCAGATACATTCATAGGATTTTTGATAAATATTAAGATTTTGAGCAACTTCAATCAAACAACGTCAAGTTCCTCAGTGCCATAGACATTACACTAACTCAACATGAACAAGGTCACCATCATCTGACCTTGCTCAAAATATTCATATTTCTCAAAAATACTAAAGTATCAACTGATTCTAAAACATATAAAAAATTCAAATCATTGGATTTTAAAGAAACTACACATGGGAGAATCCTGATATCATCACCAACATACTTTTATATTAATCTATTTCTGATGATGTTGAGGCTTGTTCACTGTGCAATGCATAAAAACCAGCAGGAAACACCGCACTGGCTCGCGCTCCAAACGAGAAGGGTAAAACTACCCACAGCATCATAAGTGGCGAATGCCAAATGCGAATCTCGTGAGAAATGGGAGAGAGCTGCTTTTTTGTGTGATTTCAAATCGATAGTCTCTGTTCTGTGGTGCGTTAATCCGTTATCTAATTTTAAGCACAAGAGAAAGGTTACAAATGAAGTAGACTAGACTATTTGACTAAAAGTAATACTAGAATTCTAGATAGCACTGTACTATGCGATCAGGCCAACCTAGATCAGTTGTGAAACCTTAGCCCTTCGAATTATATCATTCTTATTTCTTGTACTAGTAGTAGCAGAACCCGAGGCCTACGTCCCCGTCCCTGCCCCGGTACCATGGACCAACCTCAGGCTCTAGCTTGCCTGTTCCAGCGGCTGCACTGTGCACCGCTGAAATAACATTACACACACACAACTTTCATAGTCTACTTCACCGGCATGACGCAGGTCATTACTCCAGTTGCATTTCCACACCACCGTATTATATCTCAAATACTTTCGGTTCTTATGTTACTGCCAAAATTTGTTAAATATAATGGTACAATTATGTAATATCAACTTACCTTTATTATCTTTTAACTTTAGTTACAAGTGCTTTTGTTTCCTTCTTTTTGCCGGTACGGTACTGTTTCTCGCCTCTGAGCTTATACTACAACTCACGTGGCGCCAGTGCGCTTGCGTAAACAGTTAGAACGTCACTGAAAGGTAGCACGTCCCATTTTTGCGGGGAGATTTTTTCGAATCCTATTAAACAAATTCTTACATATACACTAAATTATTTAGAAATGTCCATTTATTCTTTACATATACACCTCAAAATAAATTTATTTAATTTGATCTTATATTTCAATTTGCAAATTGTAAATTAGCTATATCTTTTGTATTTATTTGCATTTTTGTTTTGTTTACACCCCTATTTATGAATGCGCTGTTCGAAGGCGTGGAGGAGGCCAAACATAGAGTTGGCTGAATTTCAGTCGTCAACAAACTTTGTCCTTGTTGTGACTTTCAAAGGTTATTTTCGCCGGTGGAAAGCGGTGTTTCAGAAAATGACTCACAAATTAAAACGGAAAGATGGGGCAGGATCTCCCTGGATGGCAGGGGCGGATCCAGCTTTTTATAAAGGGGGGGTTGGGGTGGTATGCGAGGGAGCGTAGCGACCGAGTCCAAGCGAGCGGAGCGAGCGAGGGGGGAGGGTGTGGGAGGGGGTGTCCCCCCTCCCACAGTAGGGAAAATTTTTGAAAATCTGTGTGTGAAAATGGCGTTTTCTTGCGATAAGATTTAAAAAAATGGTCCCCGGATTTTTTTTTGGGGGGGTTGCAACCCCCCCAACCCCCCCCCCCCCCCCCTCCCCCCTAGATCCGCCACTGGATGGGGTGGACTATCTTGGCCCTTGAGTGAAACTGCAAATTATATGATATAGTCATGCAATTGTAGGTGGAAATAGAGCTTCATTTTGTATTACTGTGAGAGTACGTAGTTATTGGTTGGAAACAAAGAAAGAAACTAAGAAAAGAAAAAAAACTGAGAGCAAGGGGGTCGAGAGCGTAAAAAAGAAAATGATACAACCCGGTATTACCCTTAGTATAAGTATAGGCTTATCCACATATACCTTGTAAAACCCCACCCATAAGGTATGCACGATCATGATCACCAACAAAATATCAAAATGAATGAGGCATTTTTTTGAAAGAGAAAATGATGTAGGCCTACCCAAAATCGTTGGCCTTGTTGTCAGGCGCGGATCCAGGGGGGCAGCGGGCCCTGCCCCCCCCCCCCCCCCCGCAAGAAAAAAAAGAGAGAGAGAGAGAGAGAAAGAGAGGAGGGAAAGGGAAAGAGGAGAGAAAGGGAAAGAAAGAAGAGGAAGAAGAAAACAAGAAAAAAGGGGGAAAGAGGGAGATCGGGGGGACCGAAAGGGCCTTGCCTCCCAGCTGTTACTTACCCCCACCCCCCCCCCCCACCCCCACCGTCAAAAAATAAGAGAGAAGGAAGGAAAGGGAAAGAAAAAAGGCAAAGAGGAGATAAAGGGAAGGAAACAAGAGGAAGAAGAAAAGAAGGGGGATATCAGTTGTAATTTTCCCGCCAGCAGGTTGCCCTTGCCTCCCCCCCCCCCCAACCCGCCCAAAAAAGGGGGAGGAAGGGAAAGGGAAAGAGGAGAGCTAAAAGGGAACAAAAACAGGAAGAAGAAAAGAAAAGGGTGAAAAGAAGGGGGAACAGTTGCGATTAATCCCGCCAAAAACGTGTGGATCGGGGGGCCGAAAGGCCCTTGCCTTCCGACCCCCCCCCCCCCCCCCCCCCCCATCTAACCAAAAAGAGAGAGAAGGAAGCTAGGGAAGGAAAGGGCAAGAAAAACAAAAGAAAGAGGTAAGGTATAGGGAGATCAGTTGCGATTTTCCCGCCAACAAGGTGTAGATCGGGGGGGGCACTGGCGTACTGATGGGGGAGGGGACTTGGGGGAGACAGATGCCCCCAAATATAAGTCAAACGTGGTTTATTTCTAATTCGATACCGGTGATTTACAAATGTTGCTGTTATGACATAATTTTCCGAAATTTTCCCTCAATCTTTAGTAAATTATCCTTTTTTATGCATTTGTTGGAAAATGGCAAATTCCTAAAGAAAGAAAAAAAATATTAGTAACCTGCCTTTCTCACAAAATAATGGGGTGTCAACATTTGCTCATCTGACCGTGAATAAATGCATAAAACCCCCTGAGCTTCCGGGGACTCTGCCCCCTGGATTTCACCTAGGGCCCTAAGGCGGGCACCTGGATGCTCATCTGATAGTAATTCAATGCTTAAAACCCCTGAGCTTCTGAGGTCTCCGCCCCCTGGACCTCACGCCAATTAGTGTCCAGCCCCTGCATGATTGTCTGACCGTTATAAAATGCCTAAAACCCCTGAGCTTCTGTGGGCTCTGCCCCTTGGACCCAACACCCATTTGTGTCCTGCCATTGTCACAAATAAGGTATCAAAATTTGCTCATCTGACCGTGAATAAATGCATAAAACCCCCTGAGCTTCCGGGGACTCTGCCCCCTGGATTTCACCTAGGGCCCTAAGGCGGGCACCTGGATGCTCATCTGATGGTAATTCAATGCTTAAAACCCCTGAGCTTCTGAGGTCTCCGCCCCCTGGACCTCACGCCAATTAGTGTCCAGCCCCTGCATGATTGTCTGACCGTTATAAAATGCCTAAAACCCCTGAGCTTCTGTGGGCTCTGCCCTTTGGACCCAACACCCATTAATGTGTCCTGCCATTGTCACAAATAAGGTATCAAAGTATGCTCATCTGACCGTAATGTATTGACCCAATCCCCTGAGCTTCCGGGGGCTTCGCCCCCTGGACCCCACGCCAATGCGTGACCTGCCAGTGTCACAAATAAGGTATAAAATATGTTCATCTGACGATAATTTAATGTATAAAACCCCTGAGCTTCTGGGGGCTCCGCCCCCTGGATCCAACACCATATTTGTGGACTGCCAATGTCACAAATAAGGTATCAAAATGTGCTCATCTGACCGTAATATATTGCCCAAAACCCCTGAGCTTCGGGGGCTCCGCCCCCTGGACCCCACGCCAATGCGTGACCTGCCAGTGTCACAAATAAGGTATCAAAATATGCTCATCTGACGTTATTTTAATGTATAAAACCCCTGAGCTTCTGGGGGCTCCGCCCCCTGGACCCTACACTAATTTGTGTCCTGCCGGTGTCACAAATCTGAAAGTAATTAAATGCCTATACCCCCTGAGCTTCTGGGGGCTCCACCCCTTGTCCCCCGCCGAGAAACGTTCAGCGAGGCCTGCATGTAAGAGAGGGGTGATGGGAATTTTTGCCACTGCCGGTGTCACCATTACGTACCAATATTTGGCTCGCATAATTTCAAATTTGGCCCCCCCCCCCTAAGAAATCCTGGATCCGCGCCTGCTTGTTGTTCTTGTTGTTGTTGCCCTTGTTGTTGTCAATAGTGCTTTAAACTTCTACAAAATAAGTAGTTCTATAACCCAGTTTTAACCGAGTCCACCATAAAATAAATAGGCCTCGAGTTTTTCAGATCAATATTTCTTCCAGGTTGTGAGTCATATGACATTAGTCAGGAGATAATCATTATGTATCTACCCCCCCCCCCCCACACCTCCACCCGTCTTCTTCTTCTTCTAAGTTCTTCTCCTTCTTTTTCTTTTTGTCTTAAATTCTCCTTCTTCTTCTTCTTCTTCTCCTCCTCCTCCTTCTTCTTCTTCTTCTTCTTCTCCTTCTTCGCCTTTTCCTTCTTCTTCTTCTTCTTCTTCTTCTTCTTCTTCTTCTTCTTCTTCTTATTCTTCTTATTGTTATCTCGAAGATGAACTGAAGGTTGCAAGTGATATGAGGATGGTAAATCGGAGATTACATAAAAGTAGACCTATGTGATTCTGCTAAATTAACCTCCTCCTCCTCCTCAACGACGTAAATGTTTTAGCTCGCCAGTGCAACTTGCTACAAAATGTAAGTTTATTGTGCTAAATGGGTCAAGCGTGATCAAAAGTGATCAAGATGATTTTATTAACAAGCAAAATCTCTTCAAAATAAAAAAAGATATAGGCTGCTACATGGGGCTCAACTGCAGTACAAAAAAAAAGAAATCCCTTTTATGCACTACGCGTATAGGTAGAGTGTAGAGTAGGACATCTAGGGGTGCCGCGATATTTTTTATCCATTATGAAATAAAGGTCGACTTCGTGTAAACAAAATACAAACCGTTGTGTACTTTCTTGAAGAAATAACACTTTAAAAACAATTAAGCGTCTTTTTTCCACGCTCGCTTAGCTCGCTCATATTATTCAGAAACCATTATGATTTCAGTCAGTGAAGTACCTGAATAATACCCACATAATTATAGTCAACGAGGTGCCAGAATAATTCTTTGACAGCGATGTGCCCGAATATTGTCACCATCGAGGCAGCAAGGTGCCCGAATATATCTTATATTTTGTATATCGACATTATGTTTTCAATCGCTCAAAACATGTAGAAACAGGATAATTCTGGACAACGAGATACCCGGAAAATTATTATATTTATGCATCGAGGTGACTGAATATATGACTTTTGTATTCATGTATTGGGCAGCAAGGTGCCCGCATACATAATATCATTTCTTATCTATAGTTTGTTTTTTACAAAGTAATGTTTTACCGTGATAAAAATGACTTTGTTTTTTGCTCGCTCGCAAATTTTAGAAACAAATGTGTCTGTAAGTGTGTACATGGCATTTGATGTTTACCAGAGTAATGGAAAATGAATATTCTGTTATGGATTCGGGATAAGGATCATAAGGGTGCCGCGAAACTTTTTATTGTGGCTCGATCTAACAAAAACGCTGGTGTAGAGGTTGGGTGGATCCGTATCCGATGCTGTAAATGGAAAGCGCCACCTACGTCACCGATCATCACAATCACAGTCTGCAGTGATAGGAGGGAAAGGGTTCCAACGAATATGAGATTGATTTGAAAAGTGCCATACATCATGATATAGACCAACAAGTTTAAGGGCGGATCCAGGGTTTTTTCCAAAAAGAGGGGGGGGGGGTGAAATGTACGAAATTGTGAGCGCGAAGCAGGCTACGGCCTGTTTTATTACTTGTCTGATTTGTCCTCCCAACAAAATCAATCACAAAGTCATACGCCAGAAAACAAAGGTTAAAGATATCATGGAGAAAGTCAGAGAATCAAAGTGGAGATGGGCTGGGCATGTAGCAATTATTACTTAATTATTATCATGCTTTGTTATCTATAATTTCAACTTGTAATATATGAATAAAATCTTGAACCATAATTGTTGTATCATTATTTAAGAATGAATTATAATGTTTATCTATCTAGTTACTGTTGTACTATTTTAGTTAAGATCTTGTCAGAATTTTTGTTTAAGGATAGTTCAATAGTAGCATGTAATTAATTAAGCTTGTAATACAATGTAAAGCGCATAGAGACATACCTTGTATAATGCTATAGAAATATAATTTTATTATTAAGACTTCAGGACAATAGATGGACAAATCGTTTAACAGAATGGCAACTAAGGATGGGAAAGAGAAGAAGAGGGAGGCAGAAGAGAAGATGGAGAGATGACCTAACATCGTACACGGGAACGGCCGTTTGGACGAGGACAGCTAGAGACAGAAGAGAATGGAAATGTTATGAGGAGGGCTTTGTCCAACGTCTGGATGAACTATAGCCTGATTGAATATTATAATAATAGAATAGAAAGAGGCATACTAAAGTGTTGGCCCCCATTTTATGTTACTTCCATTTTTTAAATCTCAAAGGAAATATCTTTTTCTCATATTTTAGGTCTATTTTCCGTAAATATTTAAATTTTTCAGGCATGTAATATTAACTATTGGTATTGAATTGATTTTTTTCATCGTAGGAGGTTAAAAATGAATTAAAAATAAAAGCAAATAAATTCACTTGCTGATTTTGGATGTGATCTATGTTGCAGCAAGAGACACTTATCGAAAGGGGTGAGACATTTATTAAATGACGCCTGGCTGGAATGCTCCCCAGGGAGTGGAGAATGTGCATACATTGTACTGTGCGGGTAAGCCTGAATCCAATGACCGGGATAATAATATATATCTGTAAAGCGCTTTGATGGGGCCTTTGGTCCGGAAAAGCGCTATATAAGAACTAGCTATTATTATTATTATTATTATTAGAAAATAAAAGGAGCACGCGTCAAAGTACAAAGGGTAATTATCGGAGGGAGATGGGAAACTTCTAACACCTATAAACATAGTCACTCACCAGGGATGAAAAAAGACACTTATGAGAATTGGAAATGGGCATTTGTCGACGGAAAAGGGGCAACCATCAGATGTTGATAGGGGCATTCATCAGAGGTACAAATCGGCACTTATCGCAACCGAAAAGGGGCACTTATAATAAAGGAAAATATGCATTCGTTGGAAGAAAAGGGACACCGATCATATTTTGATAATATAGAGGCATTTATCCGAGGTGAAAGAGGGCTTTTATGAGGAGGGGAACATGGTTTTTATCAAAAAGAAAAAGAGGCACATGTTAAAATAAACTGGGCACTTATAAGAGATGAAAAGGGGTAATTATGAAAAGGGGAAGGGGCACTTATAAGAAGGAACAAGAGCGCTTATTAAAAAGTAAAAGGGGCACGTGTCAAAATAAAAGGGGCATCTATTAGAGGTGAAAAGTGACACTCGTAAAAAGAGCACTTATCAGGAGGGGAAGGGGCACTTGTCAAAGTAAAACGAGTATCTCTCAGATTTGAAAAGGGGCAATCATAGCAGGTGAAGGGGTTCATTTTTTAAATGGGGGCACTTATCATTAGGAAAAGGATCCCATGTGAAAATATAAGATGTGCTTCTCCGACTTAAGAGGGGGTAGTTATTCAAAGAGGAAGGGCACTTCTTACAAAGGAAAAGGGGCACTTGTCAAAATAAAATGGGCACCTCTCAGATTTGAATAGGAGCACTTGTCAGAGTAAAAGGGCACTTTCCTATGTTGAAACGGGCACTTTGGGGGTATTTGAAAAGTTTGGCAATGTGCCCCTCACCCCTCCCGGAGGGCCGCCTCTGTTCGCTATGAAAATGAACTTCTTCACCAAAATATTAAAAACAGACAAATATCTATTTAATTATATAATTTTTCTTGGCAGTATTCAGGTAAATCCAATGATGGTTTATCAATCACGTTTTATTCAACGTGTCTCCAATACATTCAATAAAATCAAGAGAGAAAAGGAGAGAGTGATAGAGAGAGAGAAAAAGAGACGGAGAGAGAGAGAGACATAGGAAGAGAAATTGCCATATCCATTGTCCGGTTTAAACGAGCATGCATTGAAACGAGATAATTGATGAATAATGATTCGCTCTGAGGTAGATCCGAATGCGGTAACGTGTACGGAAATGAATGACCACCGACCTCATCATTTTGAAATAAAAGATGGAAATATTGAGCCTGTATATATGTTAATTATGTATTGAGATTCAATGGTCTGGAAGCGGGATGAGAGGGTATTACTATAACAGTAATAATTATAATCGATCGATTTTATCAATTGCAATTTTGATGCTTCTATTGGTATACTAGTCGAATCTCTTTTCCTCACCTCTCGTCTCTCTCTCTCTCTCTCTCTCTACCTCTCTCTCTTTCTCTCTCTCTCTCTCTCTATCTCGCTCCCCCCCCCCTCTCCCTCTTTTCTGTTCTCCCTCCTTGTTTCTCTATTTCTCCCTCCCTTCCATATCCTCATCATTCCTCTCTCTCTCTCTCTCTCTCTCTCTCTCCATCTCTCTCTCTCTCATCGTGTATAATCATGGATGTGTTAGGTCCGTGATATAATCAAAGCCCCTGAATTACTCTTGATATCATTTTTAATGAAATTTCTCACCATCGATGAATGATAGTACATTGACATGGTTCTCAACAAACATCGGTTGTCGTGGTAACATATTGGAATATTCTTGTCATGGAATGCAATTTGAAGTCATAAAGGAAACATGCATAGAAACAACAAAGGTATGTTATGTTAGTACTACGAAGAGAAATAATAGAATGATATATTCCATATATTAATTATTTTACAAATTAAAGAAGTAAGATATTCAATTCGTTCTGAGATTGAAACAAGTGTGTAATTAAATTTTAAAAACAATGCCAAGAAATAGAGAAAGATGAGGGAAAGAATTCGTTAGCAAGATGATAAAAGTTGTACAGTGAAACCTGTATATAAAAACCATGCACCCAAGGAAGACATAAAGGGTGGCCTTTGTAGGCAGGTGACGCTTTTTGTACAAATTCCTTCAACACATAGTTAATGTCGATTAAAAAAAATCGATTAATTAGCGGCATAAAGTAACATCTCCGTCTTACCGACGGGGGGAGGGGGATATCTAGTAGTGAACCCGTTAGACTCTCTACACTTCTTTTCCTACTAATCCTCTCTCTTTGACCTCTCTCTATATACTCACCCCGTCTCTCTCCCTCTCACTCTCTTCCCCCTCTCTCTTTCTCTCCCTCTCTCTCTCTCTCTCTCTCTCTCTCTCTCTCTCTCTCCCTCCCTCCCTCTCACTCTATTCATCCCCCACCCCCTACGTTCTCCTTCCACAGATGCCGCTTCCTTCCTCTGACGCTATTTCTTGATGGCATTGATGGCACCTCTTTGCCACATGGTTATTGATCTTTTAATATGTGAAATTGATAAATCAATTTGCTATTGAGTATCCTATATACATTAAAGCGAACGATTCTTCAGCATACAAACCACCATGGTACACCATGCATGAATTATGTTTTTTATTACGTACGGAGCGTGCCATCAAGACCATCGTCATTCTCATTTATTCTCGATAAAACCATTATCAATTCAATTCAATCGTGTTATGTTTTTGTCAAGAGCAGTCGCGTGTTTCTACTAGGTCCGCAGTGTTGGTTTCGTTCACGATCACTACAAATGTTTACCAAGAAAGCAGTCGCCTCTCATGGAAGACAATCGCCTTGCTTTCGATCTTTAACCAATATGAATGTTTATATTGAATAATTATATGTGTTATATTAACAATGGAGGATCCTCGCTATGGACATTTTCAATTACTATCATTACTGTCGTCCTCGTCTCTCTATTAAGACTTCCAAACATCGCTTGTTTTTTTCGGAAATCTATAATCGTTTTAGGATATCTTATTCGCACACCTCTCCTAGATAATCACGGTAATTGAGTACAAATTTAATATCTTCGTTATAATGAATCTGATTGCAATCATTACCCATGGAAGAAAGGGACTCAGAGGCTCGAGCAGCTAACTTTTTTACAACTGGATCATCCCATGTGCAAACTAACGACGTTGAACACTTTAGTACACTTTATAAGCAGCTACGTATTGATGCCAGCTTTTAAATCATTTTGCAGCTCATATTGTCATATAAACCGCTCCAGGTGAAGTAAATGGGGACATGGTTGGAATTTATTCCTTGAAACGCAGAGCGCGTGACAGCTGCACTGCTAAAGCCAGGGTAATTATGCTACATTATTAGAGACTTCTGATATAGGCGCTATTATACGCAAATATGAATATTATTAACTCGTTATCTTATTTCACAAGGATTGGCACGTCCACAAAGTATCTCCTCCTGGCAGCGTCGTTTTGATACGATTCTAACTAATGACAGCGTCGTTTTGATACGATTCTAATGACAGCCTTATAATATGGATACTGCAATGAGATGTTAGCGTGTGCCCAATCATGAAAACCTTTGTCTTTGGGCTCCTGACTGGATCGTCAAGCTGCCCTCCTAAGTTAGTTTGCGAGGTAGATTTACTTTCATATCAATCGATCTAATACGTATTTGGAAGCTTCATTTTATGTTTATCTCGACAGTCTGTTTGGTTTTCAAGCAGTTGGCTTCTACACCACCAAAATCATCGAGAGACAAAATGAGGAGAGATTGTTTGAGAGCCTAATATTTGGGAAAGAATGATCATGATAAGTACATTTTGTATCTACTGCTTTATACTATCGTAGTTGCACTTTATGAAGTGTGCATGGTGAAACAAAAATGAGATCTCATAATCTCTTCATACTTCAGCCACAATGAACATGAAATATTAGAGGATAAATCTTTGTTTGAAGGAAGCAATCGCTCTCGGGCTGAACAATGGACTGAGTAGAAGGTTATCTCGAGCAATTAATCAAGCCAAGAAGATGTGCGATGTAGCAAGAAGATTCATTATAACAGGTAAGTTTTTTAACCACCCTGTCTGTTTGCTTGTTTGTTTGTTTGTTTGCTTGCTTCTTTGTTTCATAATTATCATTTTAAGCAAGTAACCATCTTTTGATAATCACAAATTGGAATACATTAAAGAAATTATCGAAGAGGACGTCAGCGCTCTCATTATAGAAAGTGAAATAAATTACTTCAAGCACTCCATAAAGCCTCAGTCACAAATGCCATTACGAACTGCTACGCGTACGAACGCCGTACGAACGATTTTCAGACGATGGAAATTCGGGAAGACAATGAAAAAAACAGGGAGATTCGTACGAACCATTGTGACCGTAGCATATTTAATACTTCAAATTTTCAACCAAACATTAAATGTTCTCTAAAATTATAAGCATAAGGAACGTGGTCATGAATGATATATGCAATCGCGTGACCGTGAATCCATCTATCTTTATCTTGAAACCTTTGTGGTACCAGCACAATATACGATCAGATATCGAATTCAATGGTCAGCCACTCAACCTTGATCTCCAAGGTTTAGAATGAAGTAAAGCAAGTTCAAGTAGGTTGATCGTTTACATGCATTTCCAATTTCCACGAAGTGTGTATCTGCATTAACCCTATTCTTTCTAACTGTATAGGGAAATGTACGGAGCCCCGGAAGTGACATGGAGAAATATTTTTTTTCTCGTTTTCCTGAGATAAATTCTCGTTTTCCTGAGATAATTTTTCGTTTTCCTGAGATAATTCTCGTTTTCCTGAGATAATTTTTTGTTTTCCTGAGATAATTCCCGTTTTCCTGAGATAAATTCTCGTTTCCTGAGATAAATTCTCGTTTTCCTGAGATAATTTTTCGTTTTCCTGAGATAAATTCTCGTTTTCCTGAGATAAATTCTCGTTTTCCTGAGATAATTTTTCGTTTTCCTGAGATAAATTCTCGTTTTCCTGAGATAATATTTCGTTTTCCTGAGATAATTCCCGTTTTCCTGAGATAAATTCTCGTTTTCCTGAGATAATTTTTCGTTTTCCTGAGATAAATTCTCGTTTTCCTGAGATAATATTTCGTTTTCCTGAGATAAATTCTCGTTTTCCTGAGATAATATTTCGTTTTCCTGAGATAATTCCCGTTTTCCTGAGATAAATTCTCGTTTTCCTGAGATAAATTCTCGTTTTCCTGAGATAATTTTTCGTTTTCCTGAGATAAATTCTCGTTTTCCTGAGATAATATTTCGTTTTCCTGAGATAATTCCCGTTTTCCTGAGATAAATTCTCGTTTTCCTGAGATAATTTTTCGTTTTCCTGAGATAAATTCTCGTTTTCCTGAGATAATATTTCGTTTTCCTGAGATAAATTCTCGTTTTCCTGAGATAATATTTCGTTTTCCTGAGTTAATTCCCGTTTTCCTGAGATAAATTCTCGTTTTCCTGAGATAATTTTTCGTTTTCCTGAGATAAATTCTCGTTTTCCTGAGATAATATTTCGTTTTCCTGAGATAATTCCCGTTTTCCTGAGATAAATTCTCGTTTTCCTGAGATAAATTCTCGTTTTCCTGAGATAATTTTCGTTTTCCTGAGATAATTCCCGTTTTCCTGAGATAAATTCTCGTTTTCCTGAGATAATTTTTCGTTTTCCTGAGATAATTCCCGTTTTCCTGAGATAAATTCTCGTTTTCCTGAGATAATTTCTCGTTTTCCTGAGATAATTTTTGGTTTTCCTGAGATAAATTCTCGTTTTCCTGAGATAATTTTTCGTTTTCCTGAGATAATTCCCGTTTTCCTGAGATAAATTCTCGTTTTCCTGACATAATTTTTCGTTTTCCTGAGATAAATTCTCGTTTTCCTGAGATAATATTTCGTTTTCCTGAGATAAATTCTCGTTTTCCTGAGATAATATTTCGTTTTCCTGAGATAATTCCCGTTTTCCTGAGATAAATTCTCGTTTTCCTGAGATAATTTTTCGTTTTCCTGAGATAAATTCTCGTTTTCCTGAGATAATTTTTCGTTTTCCTGAGATAATTCCCGTTTTCCTGAGATAAATTCTCGTTTTCCTGAGATAAATTCTCGTTTTCCTGAGATAATTTTTCGTTTTCCTGAGATAATTCCCGTTTTCCTGAGATAAATTCTCGTTTTCCTGAGATAATTTCCGTTGTAAAATGAACAGTTAAAATGAATTGAAAAAATACAATTTTCTTCTAATTTTTATAACGTTTTGGCATCTGAATGCCCCCCCCCCCCCTGAGTACGATGTCATATATATTTACTGTAAATTGCGAGCGAGCGAAGAGCGCAATTAACAAATAAAAGACACTAGTCTTACTCGTACAAATTTAGGTACAATACCAATTTGGATGATAAATCTATCTTGATTCAAGAACACTTTATTAACAGACTGCCCGATTACAATATAGGGGACAGCCCACGAGGCCGACGGCCGTCAGCCTAGGGCCTAAATCCAGTTTTAGGGGGGTATTCAGTTATTCACATCACCTTGTAGGTCTCAACATTCAATTGTCGAAATTCGATATATTTATGAAGATAATTATCAATTCCAAAAGGGCCTTAAAGGGGAAGGCCACCCTAAGAATATCTATA